>AWUE01019146.1:0-52336 GCA_001974825.2 Corchorus olitorius
TGGGAGACAAAAGGCTGTTTGGATTGTATAAAGAACACTTTTCTTTTGATTCACTCAAGTTATTGCTCTTAATTGTTTGTTCCTCAAGTAGGTCACGAGAAGAAAGGAGGCTCTAACAATTTGCTCTTATTAGACCTATTGAAGCTAGAAAAAGGCATAATCTTTTGAGATCATTAAGAGAGTAGTGGATCGCCAATCCATAGGTACAATGGGAGATATGCAAGAAGTACCAAATCAAGCCAAAGATTTGAGGACAAATCTTCTTCAAGGGGGAGGGAATGATGAGCCAAGGACTTATCATGGACTTGAAGATGACAATGGAGAGCAAGGAAAGGAAGTGCATGGGTTGCAAGGAAGCATGGAGAAGCATGAAGATCAAGGAGATATCACACAACATGTTTCTAGCACCAAGGAGATGCCATTTGATCCATTGAAGATGCCAATAGCAAAAGCCAAAAGATTTAAGGATGCATTATTGGGCCTTGTTAGAACTCATCTTGAAGACTTGAAGGCCATCGGAGTTCATTTGAAGAGCTTTGAAGCTGATTTGGGCAAGAATATATTCTCATCGATTCCAAGTTCATCACTTTGCTTGCAATCGATGGATGAATGAGCTTGAATGTGTTATTTAGGCCATTGTGGGCTTTATTTTATCTTAGATTAGCTTATTTTTAAGTTTGGATATTATTTGGATTGGGCCTTGTTTGACTAAGTCCAATCCTTGTTTAATTATGTCTTTATTTCCTTTTCCTAGTTGGGTTTGGACTAGTTTTACCCTAGGCCATATATTTGGACGAAAATTAGGTTTTATTTTTGGATATTGGTCAAACCCCTTTGCCTATATAAAGGCATCAACCCCCTCTTTTGTAATCAAGTTAAGTTTATCAAATAAAGAGAGATTCTTTTGAAAATTTAGCTTCTTTGCTCTAGTTTGAGCAAACTTAGGGTTCTTCAATCATGTAGAGTCATAGCAAACAATTAAGTTGTGATTACTTGATTGTTTGTGAATCTTGTGTTCTTGAGTTGACAATTGCAGGTCTAATTGAAGACTTAAGGCCGACGAAAGAAGAGGAATCACCTTGTGAAGGTCATCGATCTACTCATCTAGAAGTTGAAGAAGTTCAAGTTGATTGTTGGCAGGTCTCAAGGATAGATTTGAATCTAAAACAACTAGATTCGTATCACTATCCCAAATTTAACCCTTAACATTTAGCCCCCTTTGAGTGAGGGCGTTGCGGTAGTAAGGCATGAGCTCAAATAGATGATAGACTGAAATCTCAAACTTGTGGCTTGGCGGTGAGTTACAGCTGAACTCTTCAAATCGCAATCTACATTTGTTGATCACCATTAGTTGATTTATGCATTTTAATACCGCTAGGAGATGGGATTACTGCCGCATGTGCCATTGAGAAGTGTCTCCATGGTGGCAAGTGATGGTGTTGATGAAAGTGCTATCAAGAATTGCCGCAGGGTTCGCACAAAGGATATTTTATCTCTGGTGATATTTGAGAATTCTAGTACTGTCGTAGGAGAATATTATTGTTGGCAGTGTTGGGGAGTAGGATGCTGCCATAGATGTGAGAAACATCCAACCATTTTGATTTTTGAAGAGCAATGTGCTCTCAAGGTAGAATTATCGCCATGGCTAAAAAAAATGTTGTGATAGCTATCGCCATGGAAGATTCTGTAGGAGCTTTGCATTTGCCATAATTCTGTCTCTGCCGCAACTATGTTGTTTTTTGCTGCATTTTTTTGCTGCTGCCACACGGTTTTGGTGACTGGATGTTTTATTTTTTTTATGATGGTGCCTCCAATGGAGTTGTAGACTATCATGGTTTGTAATGCCATGAGTTCTTTTTAGAAGCTACAGGCATGAAGATGCTTGGATGAATGCCACAAGTTTTCTTACCTTGATGTTGACACACTGCCATAGAGTTTTTGTGTTGGCTGCCATAGATTCTTGTGAATGTTGATGTGTCTATGAATCCTTGCGCTAAGTGATATAAATTGTTGAGAAATGAAAAATCTCCATTCTATAGTGGTGGTGATTTTCCACTTTCTGTTTTATGAATTTCTTTGAAGGACGCTTTGACTGTCATACTCTTTTGCCAAAAGCTTGACTTCCTTTTGTGATATTGAGTTTTCCAAGTGATTAATCTACTTTGTGATTGATTACCCTATATTTGTAAGGGGTTCCAACATATGTGTCGCAGCTACTAATGTTGTAGGTACCAGACCTTCTGTGCCATTAGCGCTATATTTGCCATGAGCATTGCCTTCTATGAACATTCTGCTCCCATAGTAGTTGTTGATAGGAATTTTGCCACTCATGTGTAGTTAATACTTCTTTATTGCGACACTTTGATGATGACTTAAAGCTATGGATGATTGCTTCTTGCTATTGCCACAAGTTTCATGGAGTGGCTTCTGAAATAATGTGGTAATGATGGTTGAAGGATGTGTTTAGCCATTGTATGCCGCAGTAGGTACATGTGTGTAAGAGAATCAAGATTGTTGGTTTCCTTTGCAGGATGTGTTGATGAGTGCATCGGAGGATCGAGATGGGCGAGGTGTGATCTTGATACTTGTTAAGTGTGTAAGATGGCTCAAAGTATGGAGAGCTTTGTGAGATGAGCCAAATTGGGTGTGAAGTGCAAGAAACAACCCACAATCATAGAGATGAAGTGAAACCAGGGAGGTTTGCCGAGTAGTGGGAATTGCCTCACCGTTGGTTGGAATTGCCATAAGGCAGGAGAGCCACTCCTACAGTGTGTTGTGTGGAATACCGCCAGGATGTTGTGTGTGAGTAATTCATATCTTAGGAACGGTATTAAGGATTGTGCGAAGGCTGCCAAATCTAGAACTGCCTCGGCTAGAATCGTTGTATAGAGAGGAAAAACCATGGGATAGGTTGTGTTCCATATGCTTGCCATGCCACAGTTGTTCGATGTGAGAATAAATGGCCTTATGCAAGAGCCTTGATTGATCATGAATGGCTTCTGAGATTTGCAATTTTTTTGTGAGGCTTGACTTGTGGAGGGAGGAATAAATGTGATTTCCTTTTGCTGGGATAACTTGGCAATGACACTACCGTGGAATATGTAGCTGAGATGGTTGATGACATATCGAATGATCTTAAAGGTTGTGGTTGGATCGCTGAAGCATCAAACCTATGGCAATTATGAATATAATTGTTGATGCCGCAAGGTCACCAATTGAGAAACTAAAGAAATCGTTAAAAACAGAGGATGTACATTGCAGTGATACCGTAGAGAAGAAAACAAATTCTGCCACGAATGATGATGACCGTAGTAATGGACATATTATGAATCTCAAGTGATCGTAGAACCATTGCTAAGCATGACTTCAAAAGAAAAGCCTCAGCTGATGTTGGTGCCTCTGTTAACAAGGGATTATTTCGTGACTTGGATGAATTTGCTAATTCCAACTTTTTTTTTTTGAAGTGTTGTTGTTGTAGGGGTTGACTTGAATGAAGTGAATGTAGTGGCTAATGGTTATGCCACGGAAACTACTGAGCAAGAAACTTCCGCAGAAATTATGGAAATGACATTGGCACGGAGATCATCAACCAATAAATTACTATAGAGGCCATCAACAAAAAATACCACCACAGAGATCATCTGTTGTAAAAGCCATCAACAAAGAATACCGCAAAGATTATCTGCCGTAAAGGCCGTCGATAAAGAATATTGTCGCAGAGATAATTTGTTGGAGAAGCCATCAACCAAGAAATACCGAGAAAATCATCATTAGTAGAGGGTGTCGATAAAGAACACTGTTGTAGACAAAGTATCTATTACTGAACAAGTTGTTGAGCACTACGGTGGGGCTGCTTTTTATGCGGTAAAATGGTACTTGTGGCAGTATCCGAATAGTGTTTTTTTTTTGGAAAGATGTGCAGTTGAAAATTTCTGAAGGCTCTGATACTCTAATGGTTGGACTGCTTGAGCTGGGCCCTTGTGAGAATGAAGTTCCACTTCCTTGGGTAAAGCTTCGATCCATTTGGTGAAGTAGGGAGTGTTCATGATAAATCTTCCTCATTTTGGATGACTTGCACTCTTTAGGGAGAACCTTTTGTATGTGGATTTTCATGAATATGACGTTTGCTTTGAAGCCCCTTAGTGTTGGATCCCATTTGATGACGATAATGTAGGCCCCAAGTGTTGAATGTTGAAGGAGTTTTAACTTTCAAAAAATGCAAAATTAAGCTTACACTACCGTAATGCCAAGCACCTTGAAGGTTAACGCATCATCTGCTTCTGCCATAGCCTTGTTTTTTTAACACTGCTCGGCAATAAGAAAGTGTGGAAAGTTCTTCTGGAATGGCATAGTCACGCGGCAGTGGACTGATGGTGATCTTCACTGCCACATGTGAATCTTCAATTTTTGTATTCTCCATCCCAAGTAATAGAAATCTTTGAAAATTTCTACGTGTTGATGGAGTAGAATTTTCCCTAACTTGAGAACTTGGGTAATGATTGGATGGCATTTTTTATGTGTGTGGCAATTTGCTTTCTACGGGGAGACATTGAAGATTGAACTCGTCAATGCTTGGTTGCTGTCTTGCAAGCCTCTTACAGCCAAGAATGGACGAATTGGTTCATGACCTCTCTTTATTAGGTCCAAAGGTTTGGCATATGACTTTACGGCAGAAAAGCTTGTTTGGCAAAGAGATTGAACTGCGACAGGATGAATGCGGCAACATGGTGTTTGACTTCTGCGGTAGAATAGTGATTGGCTTCTACAGTAGAATGGTGGTTAGCCTCTGCGGTAGAATAGTGGTTGGCATCATTCCACATGTGAAAATCATTCTGTTGATGTTGCTGCAGCAATTAGCCAAAGCACTGATTTGCCTATGGCCGAAGATAGTCAGCCCCCAGGTATGGTTAATTTTCCACTTTCATTCTCCTTTGTTGCTCTTTTTGTGTTGTGCCTTTTCTCCCATTGTCTTTTTTTTTGTCTTTTTAAAAAAAAAAAATTCTCTCAATTTTTTTGGGAAATTTTGCTCATCTTGTCGTAACACACAGGTGTCTTGGAAGGCACTGGACTCGAGTCCCCCGCTGACAAAGGGAATCTCAAATTGACTTCCGGCACATTAGGGGACGTTAACCTTCCTCACGCAGTTGAGGATGACATTATGGCTAAGGCTACAAAAAGAGATGCTCCCGCAATTGGGACTTATGCTGGAACTCCCGTAATTGGGACTCACGCTATGCAGCTTCCGCGGTTGGGACTCACGCTATGTAGCTTTCTCGGTTGGGACTCATGCTAAAGCTCCCGCAGTTGGGACTCACACTATAAAACTCCCATAGGACTCATAAGGAAGCTCCCGCAGTTGGGATTTATGCTGAAGCTCTCGCAGTTGAGACTCATGCCAAAGCCTCCGCAGTTGGGACTCATGTTGAAGCTCCCGCAGTCGGGGCTCATGCCAAAGCCTCCGCAGTTGGGACTCATGCTGAAGCTCCGCAGTTGGGACTCATGCTAAAGATCTGCATTTGGGACTAATGCTGAAGGACTCATGTCGAAGCTCCCGCAGTTGGGATTCATGCTAAAGGTCCCGTAGTTGGGTTTTGTGTTGTGTTCCTTTGCGGGGCATTTCCAGCGAGTTTGGCACCTATTGGCATCTTGAGAGTGACCTCCATTTGCGGGACGAGGTTGGATGTCTCTCAAAGTCTCCAAGAGTTCGAGAAGGCTTTGGTAAATTTCGCGGGCAAGTTCCATCTGCCGTAGAATTCGGCCGCCGAGCTTTGTTGGTTATGCTCGGCAGAGGACTCAGCACGTTCTTCATGGACAACAACAAATTTCGTAGGTAGAGCCTGACTTCCCAGCCGAACTGCTCTTCAACGCGACATATTTCCTCTTCAAGTGTTTTGCCGGCTCCCAGTGTAGTCGCCATTAGATGTGGGGAGCTTTTAGTGCGGCAAGTGTGGGGCTAGACTGGTCTCGGCTCCGAAGGGTTTGGGCCGACCCCTTTATTCAAGTGAAGACTGGGTTTGAGAAGGAAACAAAATGAAAAAGCGATTCGGCAGAAGTTCTGAAGAAATCGAGTTGCGGCACCTATAGCTATTGCGGTGGGAGGGTGGTTACCGCAAAACTAAGATTTCAAGGAAGAAAAACCATGCCCTATTTTGCCCTGTTCTTTGATGTCAATAACAGAACATTAGTCAAAACTCATGATTGAAGAAAAAAATTGATTTCTTTACTCCAAGTAAATGTGAATTACACTTTGAAAAATGGACTTGAAGAAAGAAGGTGGGAATGCTACTTTTAGGGAAAGAAATCTAAGAAACATAATTTCGGAGTATTGTCATGAACAAGGTGAAGTTCTGTAGATGAGAATTGTTGAAAATGAAGTTGACACTGCGATTATTTATAGGCACTCTACTGCAGTAAAGAGGGTGCTACCGCGGTAAGGAGAGCTCTGCAATGAAGAGTGCTACCGCAAAATGAGATTTGCTGTAAAGTGTTTGGTAAAGTGAGTTTTGCGGTAAAAGCGCTTTGCATGGTGAGTTCTGCGGTAAAAGAGGTGCTACAGTAGAAATGGCTTTATGAAGAAGAAGATAAAAGCTCTGGTAGTCCCTGTTTTTTTGAACCCAAGAACAGAGGAAGCCATGGAACTCACAAGTGAAGAAAATAATTCAATTTATCCAACTTATATGAATGGGAAATACATTGTGAAGAAAAGCTTGGAAGAAAGAAGATGGGAACATCTTTTAAAGGAAAAGAAATCAAAGAAAAGCAATTTGAAAGTAATGTGCAGAACAAGAGAAAGCTCTGCTTGTTGAAATTGTTGAAGATGAAGTTTCCTCCGTGATCATTTATAAGGCCTCCATTGCGGCACGGAGCTCTCCACGGCCGCGATTCTTGCCGAAGATCTCACCAACTCCCTGCCACGACATCTTCCATGTCAAGCCTACGCACAACTCACCAACTCGCTGCGGATATTCTTTCATTTTGCTGCCATAGCGTTATCTTTGAAGTCGGGAGCAACCTCCAAGCAAGTTGTGCCTTCCAAAAATAACCCCTGGCAGATTCCCATCTTCACACCTCCAAGCCACATCTTCAAAATGTTTTCCCGCTTCGTGGTCTTGGTCCACGTTTTCTGCAAAATCAAAGGATTAGTGTGTTTTATTGCGGTAATTAAGCTTTGATACCGTATTTAAGCATGAAAATAATTAGTCATCAGTAAATATTACTCCCTTTGGCTATATTCCTTTCTGGGCATCTTTTCTGCAGCATCTTTGGCTTCCCCTTGCACGGCGCTGCAGATGCTTCTGCTGCCATGTGATGGTGGAATCACTGTTGCCGTGAAGAAGACTTGCCTTCACGTGCCGGTTTAGTAAGCTTTGAGCTTTCAGTGGTGATTCTTTGGGCCACTTAAGGAACATGGACTTTGTTTGGGTTTCAAATGTGTGAGAAATTCATTGGGCCCTTTTAGTGTGTGAAGCATATTGGGCCCTCTTCTAATGTGTGTGAAGTGTGTTGGTGACCCACTATAAATGTGGTAGGCTTGTGCAAGGCTTATGGATGTGATAAAATAGGGTATTTTTAGTATTTCTGCCCATAGTAAAAAAAATTGGGATTTTTGTGTTTAAATGGGTTTGGCTATCCCAAATTTGACCCTTAACACATGTTTTTCCAAAACACAGAACCATAATCATGAACAGTAACTCACATACTTTTTTACTTTTTTTAAAACTTTTTTATTTAAAAAAATACAACAAAATTGTATATCCAAACATGTTTCTATTTTCCAAAAATTGACAGCGCAACAAAAATAAAACGAAAACGAAAAAAAAAATAGAAAAACAAAAATAATGTCAAACGGTCCCTTAACTTTTGATTTAAGAGCTCAAACACTCTATGCGACAAGAAAATATTTTAAACATCAATAATTATATGACCTGTTGATATGTACATATGTAGAATATATATTAGGCAAGATTTATAATATCAGTGACTAGATTAAAATTCATGACAATCTTTCTGTATTAAAAAGAACAAAAACAAATGCTTTAGATTGCACTTGACTTAACATCACAAATCATTTTATGTTGGAACTCTAATCATGTGGTCAGTTGGTGCACTAATGATTCTAGTGTTTTCCCATAAGCTAGTATAACACACAATGAAGATCGAAGATAACATTAAAAATTGTGAAAGAGACTCAAAAGTCGTTTTCCTTTTATTAACAAATTATTAAAATGAGTTTCCCCTTTTGATATAATGGTGGAAGACTATTAATCTGCAGCTAACTTGGGGGGTTTTTCTGGTAATTAAGTAAGCTGATGATTTTAATCTTATTTTAAGCTGCAAATTGCAAAACTTCGTGATTCATGAACTTCGACCTTTAATGGGTATATTAATATATATATTATATATATATATGTTAAAAATGAAAAAAAAAATCATGAAATTGCTTTTTGGTCAATCACTTTCTACATTATATATTCCCCAAAAACCAATTATATATATTTTATTCCCATAAACAAAAAAGAAATGCAAAACACATTACAAGGAATAAAAAGTCCTCCATTAATCCATTTACATTGAACCTTGTTTTTTTGGTTCAACTTGTGTGGTTTATAAACTGTGGGCTACTAATAGCAGATGACGCCAAGAAAATGACAACAAGTTTATGATGAATTTATGATGTCAAACACAACACAACCATGATTACTGTTTTTATTAATTATTGCAATATGTACAAATATATAGTACAAATATGTAATTGCAAAATTGCTATAATATCATTATATTTCTATAGTTAGCAAAGTTTTCAAAAAGAAAAGAAAAAAGATTCAGTTTTAATCCAAATTTCTAGGAATTTTCTTTTTTGTTCATCAAGTGCTCAACAGGCTAAAGCCCATGATTTTGAACTTCTTTTTGTTTCTTTCTTGGTATCCATCCATTAGAGTTAATATTGCAAATATATTTATATTTATTTATTATTATTTGCAAGTTGTAAATGAGAGAAAGAGATTGAAACAACATGAGTGGAGATGGGTCTCCATCAAGGGTATTGATTCTTAGATGGACTCCAAATTTGGGTCCCTCATAAATAAAACAGTTCCTTAACCTAAATATTCCTTTTATGATTTTATCGTAACCATATATATCATCTTAGAATTAGAAATTACAATTATTAATATATAAATGAAAAATATCTACATAAAAAAAGACTAATTGAATCCAAAAAAACATATAGCAGACGATTATATATGATTCTGTTTGATGAGATGAATTTAGGCAATAATTGGGACATCTCAACTCAAATTGAATATATAAAAGAGATCTTCATTCGACTGAAACTTTTTGTCTCTAAGCATACATATTTGGTAGCTCTCTTTTTTTCCCTCTCTGATCAGTTTCGTACGTACTCAAATGAACTGTAAAGGAACCTTAAAAGGTTATAAAAATTGTATTATTTGCTACATTTAGTTTCATTTTCCTATCATTTGAAAAAAGAAGATTGGAAATATACTAAAAAGAAAAAGCAAATTAAATTCCTCCATAGAAGAAAAGCTTAGTATACAATCAGGCAACTTTGTCGGCATGTTGGCCTTACTTAGACCCCACATAATATATCATATATACTAACATAGAATTAAAAAGAAATTAAACATAAGTGAAAAATAAATAAATAAATAAAAACCTTATGATAAAAACAAGCACTAACAACACCACCAAGTTGCCATTATCATAAACCCGTCTCCTCCATTTACAAAAGGTGGCCTTCCTCTCAATTCACATTCCCCTACAATTCCCCAAAAAGAATCTTTCAAAAAAGAAGCAAAAACTCTTCTTTCCCATTGCTAGAACTAGAAAAATTATGTGGAGGATGCTGGTGGTTTTACGAAGAAACCTCCAAAACATCAAGAAGAGCCCGAGAGTAGCCGACGAGAGCATGTTTGGTGGCGGAGTGAATAACAATAATGGCGGCGAGATGCCGATTTTCATCGACGGGAGAGGTGGCAGAGGCTCCTGGAATGGCGTTTCTGTCATTTGCAGCGTCGTCAGAGCCCCACTTTCTTTGCTTTCTTGTTTCTCTCAGCCTCATGCTAATGGGGCTGATGGAGTTTGGGTTTCCACTGAATTTGCTCAAATTTCTGAAATGAATCATTTGATGGTAAGTGACAGCATGCGTTATGCAATCTTGATGTAAAAAAAAAAAAAACCAAAAGGAAATTGGGATGTGATCATTGTAATTAGTAAAGGATGGTTAGAATATTGGCTTTCTTCTTCATTAATCCTTCTTTTTTTTCTGTCTTTTTTTCGAAAATCAGGGTAAGGGGAATTTTGCTGTGTGTTTTGCTAGTTACAATTTGCATGGAATTACACAAGAATATTTGTTGGCTTTTCCTTTTTTCTTTTTTCTTTTTTTGGCGTTTGGAATATTTGATCCATGTAAATTTTCCCCATATTATATATAGTGATGTTAGTGAAAAAAATTTAAATTCACAAGTTTGTCTTTTGGCTATTTGCTTAATTTAATTTAATTACCATTGTGGTAATTAATTGATTGATTTCAAGATTCTTTGTTTATACTGAAATTAGAAATAAACTAGATTGATCCCTCAAAAAAGAAATAAACAATCGTATTGATTATGGACGGCGCGGCCGCTACTTAGCATGTTAGCAGGGTGCTTAATCGTTTTTTTTATTCTGCGTTTAGTAGAACGGGGCGGTAACGGTGTGATTGACACAACTGTACAAATGAGATTACACTGTACAGACTAGATTAAATACTATACAGATGAGATTATTATAGCAGCGATTAAACTCCGTTTGAACCCAAAACAATGGTGAAACTGTCAAATAGTGATGAAACGGTTACAGATACACAACCTTAATAATTAATTAGGGTTCAAATTCTAAAAATTTGGAATTTAGATATGAAAAAAGAAATTAACAAATTGAGTTATATAAGTACTAATTTCATGCCAAAACTGGAATAGAAAAAACAAGCATAAGCCGTCGAAACAATAAAGTAATCGCACTTGAGAGTTGCAGTAGTGGATATATGTGGTTTTGATTGTACCGGCTCGCCAGTCGCCAATGCCGGGTATCATCGCTACAACTAAATAATTAATTATTAGATAAAGTTCAAGCATATGCACGATTTCTTCTTTTTTCGTACACAAGCAACCCATAATTTAATTTTATTAAAATTATAATATTAATTAATGTAACTAGTAATTGTTGTTTTAATTTTTTTTTATAATTATATATATACTTTCAGCAAAATATATAGCACATAGCAAAATATTATAGTTATTAATTAATACAATGAAATAATTTTCAATTTAAAATATTTTGGTTATGCACCATTTTTAATATTTTATCATGTTTTTTTTAATTATTTTATAGAAAAAAAGTTTAGGAGCAAGCATTTTATCTCATCTCTAAGCTCAAGACGAAACATCAATCTTTTTGGAGATTTATCTATTTATTGGACCTTCACGTGTGAATTTTTCAAACTTAAAGACTAACTACCAATAATGTTTTGGAGGCTCGAAATCGGGTGCCACCCACCACAAGTCTAAGACTTTACCACCAACCCTCATTGATTCTATTATCAAGTTAATACTATATAATTAGTATTTACAAATTAACAATAGGTATTGGAAGAGGTTATTCTCAGTTAATTTTTAATGCAGCTCAATTTTAAATTAATCGGTACTATATGATATATTGAGGAGGGTTCATATATAACAATAACAAACCTGCCTTTAGGTAATAACTTGCTCTAACCATTGATTAAAAATAACAATAATAATAATAATATAAGTGGGTCTTATTAGTATAAGTAATTCTAAATTTATCCAAAAATATTAAACAGTCCATGGTGAAGGGATGGAGAAGGAGAAGAAAGAGGAAAGAGATATGAAGGTGAAAACAGAGAGGAGTGATGAAAGGTTTGAATTTTGACAAACCTGAAGATTGATCAACACCGAGGAGTTGAAAGGAAGCAGCAACTGAGTTGGTGAGACGAAACATTAATCAAAAGCAATTAAGGTTTTATGGTTTAGAAGCAATTAATTAAAAGTCTTAAACATTAATTAAGAACAATTAAGGAATGGAAATGGGTAATTACAAAAAAAATGTAGCAGGAAAAGGAAGGGGGGAAACTCATAGAAGGGCTTTTTAGTCATTCGAAAAGTGAGAAAAGACAAAAAAAAAACCAAAAAGTGACACCACATTAATCCTCAATTTGGTCTTTTATAATTTCCCTGATAACTAAAAATAATATATATAGATCAGTATATATTATATATTACAGATTAAATCTTACAGGCCAAATCTTTTGTTGATCAACTTAATTAATTTGATAAATCCATACATATATGCCTTAGCTAGTCTTTTCATTACAAAATTAAAGTTGAGATACTCTCCCATCAGCAGCTTAATTAATTAACCTTAATTTTAAATACACAGATTATATCGAATCAATTCTACCGAATACATTGATAAGCCCCTGCTTTTCCAGACACCAGCAATCTTTAACCACGTCATTTATTCCAAAAAAACCTGTTGAATTTAGAAATTTTGTAATGAAATGTAACCAATTCATATTACGACCTTTTTTTAATTAATTTGTTTATTCAACGGCATTTTCTATTGTAATTTCGGATATCTCAGAAATTAATCAAACAAATAAAAAAGCAGAAAAACAACAAAGTAAAATTTTCTTGTGGACCTATGACACTGTTGCGCCAAAAATCTCTTTGGGTAGAGTTTTTGCGAAAAACTTAATAACAGCGCGTCAGTCATTTTGCTGAAAATGATAAAGAGGTTGTAGAAACATTTTAGTGGTGCGTGTAGCACAAAAAAGTAAATCAAAGCGAGTGAATTGCGGGAATTGGATCAAAGTCACACCGAAGCATTTAAATCATCGATCCCAAATTGACTCTAGAAAATAAACGTTTCAAAATATTTCTTGCTGAAAAAAGTAAATGGAATAACAAGCTGATTGTTATTCATATGAAAAACAGAAAATTAAATGTTTAACGTCTTGAGACGAGATTGAAAGAGAAGAAAAACTCGCGGAGAGTTGATTTAACGTCCTGAGATGAAATTGAAGTTGAGAAATATTGAATAACGAGGCTGGCTCGTGTTGAAAAAAGATAGATTTTGCAGGGTTGCTGCAGAAAGTGGCGCAGGGTCAGAGAGAAAATAAACACGGAGCTTAGTTTTTTGCGCGGAGCAAATTTGTAGCTACAGGAGAGTGTTGAAAACTGAATAGGGAAGGCCCTTTATATAGGGGGGCGGCCTAGGCTAGGCTACCAAGGCCAACGGGTTCCTTTCTGCTTGTTGACTAAGTATTTGCTGCAATCTGACCTGACTTGCTTGAGTCACTTCCTTTTTCTGACAATTCAAGGAACCTTCCTGGAAGCTACAGAGAGATTCTGACATGACTTCCGAAGCTGACTACCATTAATGACATCCTCCAAGGCCAACTATCACACATCCAATATGAACTTGGCGCAATTTCCCTCCTTTCTGACACAATCCATCTTGACCCGATTCTCGGTTGTTCTGCACTGTAACCTGATTTGCTGTCAAAATAGTCAAAATGATCCTAACTTTGAACATAAACTCCTAGGCCACGAAATTGATCATAACTTGACCATTCTTGGCCCTCAATT
This sequence comes from Corchorus olitorius, assembly GCA_001974825.2. Lineage (NCBI taxonomy): Eukaryota > Viridiplantae > Streptophyta > Magnoliopsida > Malvales > Malvaceae > Corchorus > Corchorus olitorius. The sequence goes on from AWUE01019146.1 coordinate 13,671, forward strand.
TGATCAAAACAGAGATTGGATTCAAAATTGACTAAACCGGGGTGGAAAGCCTCATGTCCTTAATTGAAAGAAATGCAAAAGTTGCAACCGGTGTCAGATTGAGCCCAAATTTCACCAGTAGAGTTTGGCTACCATCTTAAGACCATGGGAAAAACATTGGTCGAAATTGAGCTCTCGATCATGGTGAAATTGGTTTCACACCCCGAACTGTCCTTAATTGAAAAACGTGGATAAGTTTTTCGTTTTAAGTCAGAATGAGATGAAATTTTGCCAGAGTGATCTATGAGAGTCAAGGATCACAATGGTAAAATCCTTGTTGGAATCGCACCTCCCTAGCCCTCTTAATTTTATCAAATTTGCCCTTTTGTCCTTAATTGAACAAAATACAAAGTTGTATTTAATTCAATTGAGATCAAATTTGGGCATGGGCGGTTGGGACTAGGCCATATTGCACTACATATCATGCCACACATCGAATTTAGACATGGCATTATGTATTTCGTAAAATTAGGATGGTCGTCATATAAGAATTAAGTCTCCGTTAAAATTGAAGATCATATAAGATGACTTTAATTCTTTTCTGACCATCATTTATTGAAATAATAAAAATTATAAAATAATTATTATTTTTCAATATTTGATGCTAATTTTCGGCCCAATTATTGGAAATTAGGAAAATAAAATTACTTTCCTAATTTAATTATGACAATGGTGGCATCAAATTTGACCTAGCTTAGATTTTTAGATTAAATCTGAGTCACACATCTTGTTCTAACATTATCAAGGACATATTTACCCTCATGTGTAAATTAAGGTATCAACAATGCCCCCCTCAAGCCTAATTCCTTAAATAAAAGGAGTTGGGCTTGATTATATTTAGGCCAAGTCCGAATTTGACCCCCTATAGGCTTATCATCGTCGACCTTCATCTTTGCCCTAACCAAGTTCGAAAATTGCAGCAACTTTGAAGTATCAATGGCACAAAAAAACAAAACTATTTGTTTTTATTTTAAAACCGCGAAAACGCAATTGGGGCGGCTAAGTCCACGAAGCGAATTCAATATTTGACTACACGTTGGTGAAACTAATGGCTGTAAGCTAACTCATGGCCATATCATTAGGATCCTCAGGTAGTGAATTGAATTCAGGTTGAGGTTCACTTCTTGTTTCCCAAGTGTTTGGATAATATTTCTTAAGATATCGCTCATTGACAAATCTTTGATGCGACTTATGGTCTTTTGTTTCCAACCAATAAGCACCGTTTTTCAGCACTTTCTTGATTCGGAATGGTCCTTCCCATTTGGGTGACCATTTTCCCATTCCATCTACATGCACACTGATAGGAAAAATGGCCTTCCAAACTAGCTCGCCTTCGATAAAGTTTCTATTGCGAACTTTTTTGTTGTAGTACCTTTCTGCCTCTTTCTTTTGTGCTTGCAGATGATTTGATGCATTAAGTCTTTCTGATTCTAAATCTTCAAGCTTGATCATCATAACGTCATTATAATCATACCACTGTAAGTCATTTTGAAAAGCAACTCTGGCCGACTTAGCTAACAGTTCCATAGGTACCATAGCAACGTGGCCATAGGTTAAACTAAACGGACTTACTCCATTAGATGATCTTTGTGACATCCGATAAGCCCACAAAGCTTTTGACAATGCTTTGTCCCATTTGCCTAACTTATCTTTCAACATCTTCTCAAAGATAATGATCATGACTTTATTTGAAGCTTCGGCCTGCCCGTTAGCTTGCGCATAATAGGGTGTCGATTTGACAAACTTGAGGCCGAATTTTCTCTCTAAGTCACTTGTAATTTTCCCATCAAAGTTAGTTCCACAATCAGGTGTAATCGTCTCTGGAATTCTAAAGCGATAAATGATGTGTTCTTTGATGAAACTCTTGACATCCGAGTGAGTGGTGCTCTTCATTGCTTTAGCCTCTACCCATTTGGTAAATTAGTCAATTGCAACAATAATATAACACACAAGTCCTCTGGCCGGTGGGGTGATCTTGCCAATTAGATCAATCGCCCAACCTCTCAAAGGCCATGGTTTGATGATGGAATGCAATTCTTCGGTAGGGAGTCTCCAAATGGGGCCATATTTCTGGCACTGTTGGCATCCCTTAGCGAATTCCATGCAATCCTTCATTATTGTCGGCCAATAAAAGCCGTGACGGCGTGCAAGCCATCTCATTTTTCTTCCAGCTTGGTGTGCACCACACAAGCCTTCATGCATGTCTTTGACGACTTTCCGAGCTTCATCTTTATCCAAGCAGCTTAAAAGAGCTCCATCAAGGTCTTTTCTGTATAGTTCATTAGCCAAGACAACATAAATGAGTGGCCAAGGTTCTAATACGTTGATTAAACTTTCTACTTGGATCTTTCAAGTACTCGACAAAAGGTTCCCGCCAGTCGGATTGTTTATGGACAATGTTGCAGACTTCAAACACGTTATCCCTTTTAAAAGTGGATGGTAAAACACGTTTTTCAACATTTACCACTTCCTTCCAGATGTCGGCCTGAAAGGTAATGCCAGATGCAAGTTTCACAGTGACATTTTCCCCTTCATTATGATGTCTGGGTACGTGCTCAATGCTTACATTGTCAAATTTGTCCAATAATTGTAATGCCATTGCATAATATGGCAATAATGATGGACTAGTGCAGTTATACTCTTGCATGAGTTGGTTTATCATCAATAATGAATCGACCTTGATGTGTACTGAGGATGCTTTCATTTTTCTGAGTAATTCCGGACCAATGATTAGTGCTTCATATTCAGCTTGATTGTTAGTACAATCGAAGTCTAAATGAAAAGCCATTATGGTCCAGTCATCATGTGGTGATGTGATGACTATTCCTGCACCTGCTGAATGTGCAGTACTTGATCCATCAAATTCGAGGATCCAGGGTGGTAAAGAGACTTCCATAACTTCATTAGCATCTTCGAATTTCTCTCCCAAGTTTAAACAAGGGTGGTCGGCCAAAAAGTCAGCAACAACTTGGCCTTTCACTGCTTTTTGAGGAATATACTTGAAGCTAAATTCAGAAAGTGTTAAACACCATTTCCCTAGTCGACCTTTAAGTAGAGGTCGTGTCAAAATGTACTTTACAATGTCAGTTTTAGCAATAATGCACACGTTAAAGTAGAGCATATAGTGCCGAAGCTTTATTGCTGCAAAGTAAAGTGACAAACAAAGCTTTTCAATAGGACTGTATCTGGTTTCTACATCAGTAAGAGTCCTACTGAGATAATACACTGCTTGTTCCTTTCCCTTTTCTACTTCTTGAGCCAACAAACATCCAATAGATGATGTTGTGGCTGATATATACAAGTACAAAGGTTTATCCTTTTTTAGGAGGAACTAAGACATGTGGCGATATCAAGTAGTTCTTGATCGCCTCAAAAGCTTCTTGATGCTATTGATTCCATTGGAAGTCGTCTCCGTCTTTCAACTTCAACAGTGGTGAAAACGCTTTAGTTTTACCAGTAGTGTTGGAAATGAACCTTCGTAAGAAGTTGACTTGACCAAGGAATCGTTGGAGTCCTTTTTTGTTGGTGGGCGGTTGGGCTTGTAGAATAGCCTTTGCCTTGTTTTGGTCTATCTCGATGCCTCGTTGATGAATAAAAAATCCAAGGAAATTACTTGCACCAACGCCAAAAGCACAATTTAATGGATTCATTTTTAATCCATGTTGCCTCATTCTTTCAAATGAGCGTCGTAAATGATCGAGGTGGTCAAGAGTATTATGTGACTTAACCACTACATCGTCGATGTAAACTTCCATGAACTTACCAATTATGTCATGGAAAATAGCATTCATTGCTCGTTGATAGGTTGCAACATCATTTTTTAGTCCAAAAGGCATAACTACCCACTCAAAAGTACCAATGGCGATAGGGCATCGAAATGCTGTTTTTGAGACGTCCTCTTCTGCTATGTAGATCAGGTTGTAGCCACTATGTCCATCCATAAAGGATAGAACCTTATGTTGGGCGGCTCCATCGACTAAGACATCTGCAACAAGCATTGGATATTCGTCTTTAGGAGTGGCAGAATTCAAGTTGCGAAAATCAACACATACTCGAATTTTACCATTCTTTTTAACTACCGGGAGTTTGTTTGAAATCCATTCAACATACCTTGCGGTGCAGATGAATTTTTCCCTGATAAGCCTCTCAACTTCCTCTTTAACCTGAAGGATGACATCATTCGTCATTCTCCTAGGAGGTTGTTGATATGGTCGATATCCCTCAATGATTTGGAGGCGATGTTCAACCAATTCTCGACTCAAACTAGGCATTTCATCGTAATCCCAAGCAAAACAATCTTTGTATTCCTTTAATAGGGCAACAAAGCGTGGTTTGTCTTCTTCGGCCAGTAACTGACTAATGTAAGTTGGCCTTGGTTTACCATCTGTACCAAGATCAACTTCAAGTAAGGGATCTTGTACTTCGGCCTAGAGATCATCAAGCTTCATGGGTGCACGATCAAGTTCATCCATGGTGATCTCGTCAAAAATGTTGATGTGATTAGCCACGTTAGCTGATCGGGTGGCCAAATCCTCTAGTTCTTGCAGCTTCATTTCTAAAGCATGAGTCGACAATTTTTTCAAAGCATTGTTGATCGCTTCTTCCTTCCTTGGTTGTGGAATCATGGTATATCCTCAATAATGGGGGAACATGGAAGCGGCTTGTAAGGAATTATGGCGTCAGGGCGCACCAAGGTTTCCATTGCTTCTTTCAAAGCTTCTGGTTGAATCTGCTTGGTGGAAATGATGGGGTATGGCCAGCCATACTTATCCAGACCAATGAACCTGATAGGTCCAACTATTCCATCGTAAAATCTTGCATCGACTGCATGTGATTCGACTTTGAATGGTCGGCTATCGGCCTTGACCACTTCAACTTCTGTTCCATTCTAGAATATCAACATCTGATGTAAAGATGATGGCACACACCAATTGGCATGAATCCAGTCCCTTCCTAGCAAAATATTGTAAGTTGACGAAGAGTCAATTACAAAAAATGCTGTGATGGAAGTTTTCGAGCCAACGGTTAATTGTGTAGGGAGTATTCCTCTAGTCTTCTTGACAGCACCAGAAAAGTCATTGACAGTAACATCTGAAGGCATCAAGTCGTCACTGCACTTGCCAATCTTTTTCAATGAAGAAAAAGGAAGCAGGTTAACAGTTGCTCCGTTGTCGACTAAAACTCTATTTATGGGAATACCATAATATAAGCCTTGGTGTACAAAGGCTTAATGTGGTATGTAGATATTTCATCAGGCTTAGTAAAAACTATAGCCTTAGCATCTTCGCAATTGTTGCCCCCCGAGTGTATGATTGTTTGAGGAACTTCAATCACCTTTTTGCTATCCCCGACAGGGGGTGGATTATGATTATCCACCTTTATGCAATCTTTTGCTGCAAAAGTGTAAGGCAAAGTAAGAGTATGACAGTGAAGATTGACCATGAATTGTCCAAAGACAATTGAGTCAGATTTATCTTCAAAGTCTTCAACTTGTAGAGATTTGTCTGACTGCTTATCATCTTCTTGTTCTGCGCCTTCCTCCATTTCTTGGTCAAGTGAAGGTTGGTTGGATGGAATTTGGCTTGGTATACCAATATCAACATCCATGTCCTCGTCAAGAACAGGCGTTTGACGTTCTTCTTTTTCCTTAATGGCAATTCGCTTAAGCAAATCACGAGCAATGTCGTTAATTGTTCGTTGTTTTGCCATGAAGACGTTTTTAGACTCAATATGTGCGATTTGCTCTTTGTTGAATTCCTCCTTGGAAATGATCAAATTTGCATTTTCAAGCAATATTTCGATCTACCAATGTGGGAGATTCTCTTCAATGTTGAGCAAATTGTTGGCGACTTCAAATGGCAGCCATGTTTCAAGCTTTTTCTGTAATGCACTGTAAGGAAAATTCCTATAGTAGGATTCCTTTTCATTTTCACTAAAGATTTCCTCTTCAGGCTCATCTTCAATGATTAATGCATCCATAGACATTTGTCTGTAGAGTAGCACATCAACTTCACTCATTTAGGCTCTTGATGCTAAGTCATGGCTTGAATGTTCTTCATTACCATGGACTATGTCGATCAAGGACTGCCTCATGTCTTGGGTATGAGCTTCCTTCTTGTTTAGCTTGAGCTCTCGTTCGTCAAGCTTTGCCTCTTCAATGGCGATCATAGCCTTGTAAGGCTCATAGCCTCTTTTTACCAATTCACAGACAGTTTTCCTTGATGTGATGGTAAAAAGGCTCTTTCTTTTTGGTGGATTCGGCCATGGTTGGTTGGTGGCCAAATCTGACTCTTGTTTGTTGTCATCTTCCTTGTCAGCTTCATCTTTCCTGGCTTTAGCTCACGCCTTCTCCAAGTGTTCCTATTTCTCTTTTGAGTAGGAAATTTGGGGTGTTGAACCTTTCGCCACACTTCATTTTTTATTTTAGAAGGTGGTTTGACCATTCGAGGTCTTGAAGTTTGATCAACTTGCTTCTGGCGTAGTTGCATCTCTTTGTTGACAGCTACAACACGGTGCAATTTGATTCAACCAAGGCCGAATTTCATTTCTAGCCTTTGTGGAGTGTGTTACAAGTGGTGATTCATCTTGTGAATCTGACTCTTGCCCCCCAGTTGGTTGTTTGTGTAGCATATGTGATGAAGATGGCACTGAGGAAGATTTCTTTTGACTTCTCTTGGAAATTGAAAAGTATATTTCATCTTTCCAATATCCATGATTGTCTTTAGTTTCCGAAGCAAGATGATCTCTGGATCTTTCCTTGATTGGAGTGAAGTTAAGAAATCGAGTTTCCTTCGAACTCTTTTATTTGCTTCTGACTTTGGTGGTTGATCGGAATCATCCATGGCATCATCAAATGAATTTGATTTTCAACCTAGGGGTCTTACTTTGTCGTTCGACCAACCTTGGAGTTATGGGATGATCATGCCAATCATTTACCATCTTCGTGGTAAGTTTGCTGGCTTGATCCTTCGGTGTGGAATACTAATGAAGCTCGTTTGCTTTTTGAGGTTCGGCTATACCAGATATGGTAGCCGATTTTGACCTCTTTTTCTTGTTTGTTTGCATTGGCTCATCATTCATGACTTCCTCGATCCTTGCCTCTTTGGTTATTCGACCATCTTTTGGAAAATTGACTGTCGTCATATGCATTGGAGCAGGGAAAGGATCTCTGTCGATTCCCATGTGTTTCTTAGGAGGTTCAGGAAACTTGAAGATACCACAATCAATTTTTTCTTGCACTATGTTTCTGAACACAGTGCAATTATTGGTAGCATGTTTCCATGAGTCATGATACTTGCAGTATTCCTTCCCTTTGAGGTCGTCTGGTGATGGAAGAATATGACTAGGTGGAAGTTTAATCATTCCTGACTTAGACAAAAAATCAAAAACTTCGTTAGTCTTTGATACGTCAAAAGAATAAGTCCTGCCTCCATCATATGGCTTTTTGTCTGCCTGATGTTGATACATCACAGCAAGACGTTCTTTTGTCTACCAGCTTTGAGAAGCGAAGGGCATTCAATGGGTCGACCAGCTTTAATTCTGCCACGCCGAGTTCAAAATTTGGCTCTTGATAATAAGTGCCATAAGATGAACTTCATAGTTCGTGATCTTCACGCAGCAAAGCTTCATATCTGCCTACCTTGGTTGACGTTTCAAAGAAATTTCTGAAGTCTACTCCTTCGAACTTCTTTCTGAGTTCCATGTCTAGCCCATTATAAGCTAGTCGTATGAACTCTTCTTCAGGAAGTGGAGTACGACATCGATTTCTTAATTTCATGAAACGTGCCAAGTAATCTTCAGCTCGCTCTCCCTTTTTTTGGTATAGACGTGATAGATCGGCCATGGAGATTTCAGGTTCAGTTTTATAGAATTGAGTGTGAAACATTCTTTCCATTTCTTCCCAAGTTCTTACTGAGTTAGGTGGTAAATTAATATACCACGTGAAAGCTGCCCAGTGATAGAATTTGGGAAAAGCCGCAGTTTGTGGTAGCTAGAGTTAGCTTCTCCACATTGAACTGTAAAGCAAGCAATGTGCTCTAAGGTGGACTGTTCACTTAACGTTCCAGAGAAACTAATGAAGTCAGGCACCTTGTAACCTCGTGAGAGTGGATGAATTCGGTCATACTCCTCGGGGTATGGTTTGTGGAATGATGGTCGGCCAACCCTCCTAAAAGCAGGACCAACCATATCTTCGATTATCTCTCTGATGTGATTCTGGTTTACAGGACCCTGTGTCTCAATTGGGGTGTTGGGTATGGGTACCCTAGCTTGAAGTGGTCGTGGTTGAGGATGGCGTAAATTGCCGTTCCTGAAGCCATTGCCATTTCTGTTGCCATTTCTGACATGTGGAGGAACATAAGCGGCAACACGAGGTTCAGCATTGTTAGCCTCCTCAATGTTATGAGCGACCATCTCAGGAAGATTAAAAGCAAGATCACGTAGAAGTGCAGCGACATTGTCCCTATCCAATGCTTGTTGTTCGACGCCTTGCCTGATAGGTGGTGCTTGCTAATTGTTTGCATCCTGCATGACGTTGTTTGCAACTATTTGAGGTGGCGGTGGCGTAGGAAGGGCACCAAGTCGTTGGTTTTGCCCCCCGAGTCTAACCTCCATGCTATTAATAATGTTTTGGATGCTGTCTTGTGATTCGGTTCTCTGTTGAGCCAAATTCTGAACTAGCAAGTTCTGTGACGCGTCAATCCTGTTAAGGGTCGTCACAATGGCTTCAAGAGAGCGTCAAATAGAGATTTCAGGGTTATGTGACTCTGCTCTCTTAGATGGGTCGGCTCTGGTGTCTTTGACTTGACTCGGCGACTCCTGAGGTCGTTTTCCACCATTTTTTTTGGAGGCACGATCTTGCAGAAAAGACCTTGCAAAAAAAAAAGAAAAAAAAATGAAAGAAAACCTTTGAAATGACGAATGCGGGAAGACAAGTTGTTGTGTCCGGCTTCAAGTCATCAAAGGTAGTCGTCGGTGTGGACCGTCGTCGGTGGACACCTTGGACGTCAGAAAAGAGGTAGTCGGCGTGGTCCGGGTTAGGGAGGGCGCCGTTTTGGAGAAAAAGAAGAGGTTTGCTGCGAGCCTGACCAGGCGGACACCAGATCTGCAAAAAATTTAAAAATTTCAAAGAAGACAGGAAGAAAACTTTTGACAAACGCGGAGTGAGAAGTCAATTCTTTTGAATCCCACCGGGCGTGCCAAAAAGAGATGTTGCGCCAAAAATCTCTTTGGGTAGAGTTTTTGCGAAAAACTTAATAGCAGCGCGGGGCTTGCCAGTCATTTTGCTGAAAATGACAAAGAGGTTGTAGAAACATTTTGGTTGTGCGCGTAGCATAAAAAAATAAATCAGAGCGAGTGAATTGCGGGAACTGGATCAAAGTTACAGCGGAGCATTTAAATCACGATTCCAAATTGACTCTAGAAAATAAACGTTTCAAAATATTTCTTGCTGAAGAAAGTAAATGGAATAACAAGCTGATTGTTATTCATATAAAAACAGAAAATTAAATGTTTAACGTCTTGAGACGAGATTGAAAGAGAAGAAAAACTCGCTAAGAGTTTATTTAACATCCTGAGATGAAATTGAAGTTGAGAAATATTGAAGAACGAGGCTGGCTCGTGTTAAAAAAAGATAGATTTTGCAGGGTTGCTACAGAAAGTGGCGCAGAGCCAGAGAGAAAATAAGCACGGAGCTTAGTTTTTTGCGTGGAGCAAATTTGTACCTGCAGGAGCGTGTTGAAAACTGAAGGGGGAAGGCCCTTTATATAGGGGGCGGCCTAGGCTAGGCTACCAAGGCCGACGAGTTCCTTTTTGCTTTGCTGACTAAATATTTGCTGCAATCTGACCTGACCTGCTTAAGTGACTTCCTTTTTCTAACGATTCAATGAACCTTCTTGGAAGCTACGGAGGGATTCTGACATGACTTTCGAAGCTGAATACCATCAATGACATCCTCCAAGGCTGACTATGACCATAGCACAATTTCCCTCCTTTCTGACGCAATCCATCTTGACCCGGTATTTGGTTGTTCTGCATTATAACCTGATTTGCTGTCAAAATAGCCAAAATGATCCTAACTTTGAACATAAACTCCTAGGCCACGAAATTGATCATAACTTGACCATTCTTGGCCCTTAACTCGATCAAAACAGAGTTCAGATTCAAAATTGACTAAACAGGGGTGGAAAGCCTCATGTCCTTAATTGAAATAAATGCAAAAGTTGCAACTGGTGTCAGATTGAGCCCAAATTTAACCAGTAGAGTTCGGCTACCACCTTAAGACCATGGGAAAAATATTGGTCGAAATTGAGCTCTCGATCATGGTGAAATTGGTTTCACACCCCGAACTGTCCTTAATTGAAAACGTGGATAAGTTTTTCGTCTTAAGTCAGAATGAGATGAAATTTTGCCAGAGTGATCTATGAGAGTCAAGGATCACAATGGTAAAACCCTTGTTGGAATCACACCTCCCTAGCCCTCTTAATTTTATCAATTTTGCCTTTTTGTCCTTAATTGAACAAAATACAAAGTTGTATTTAATTCAATTGAGATCAAATTTGGGCATGGGCGGTTGGGACTAGGCCATATTGTGCCACATATCATGCCACACATCTAATTTAGACATGACATAATGTATTTCTTAAAATTAGGATGGTCGTCATATAAGAATTAAGTCTCTGTTAAAATTGAAGATCATGCAAGATGACTTTAATTCTTTTCTAACCATCATTTATTGAAATAATAATAATAATTATAAAATCATTATTATTTTTCAATATTTGATGCTAATTTTCGGCTCAATTATTGGAAATTAGGAAAATAAAATTACTTTCCTAATTTAATTATGACAATGGTGGCATCAAATCTGACCTAGCTTAGATTTTTAGATTAAATCTGAGCCACACATCTTGTTCTAACATTATCAAGGACGTATTTATCCTCAAGTGTAAATTGAGGTATCAACAGCCACAAATCTCCACTATCAAATCAATCAATTACAATCAACAATCATAACAATCTCTTTAGCAAACTCTCAATCTAATCAACCCAACCTTGGTGATTCTCTCACAACAACATAAAAGCTATCTCAGCTTTTTGTCTCTTAAACAATCTCTCAGACACACACACAAAAACTAAACATAAACTGCTTATTTATACTAACACAAACTTAGACTCCAAGAATCCTTTTGCTATCAGGATTCTTATCCACCAATCAAAAGACTCTAAAAAAAAACCCTAATCCAAATCTAATTAGGAATTGGGTCAAAATCCTAAAAATCTCCACCTTGACTCAAATTCCTTCATCAAAGCTTAATTGCTCCACCCTTTAACCAAATCCACAAAACTTATTTTCTTCTTTGTTGGCAAATCCACATCCCTCTTCTCAATTTGATGTGAAGATACCAATCCATCTCCTCTAATTGTGCTTCCAATCAACTCATACAAATTCTTCGAATTCTTCACTCCTTTCATCACAATCATCGAACCTTTGGTGATTTTCAAGCCTCCACCTCGGCAAGAATATCCATAACCCAAGCTATCCAACTTTCCAAGTGAAATCAAATTCCTTGTAAAGTTTGGAACATACCTTACATTCCTGAGCATTTTGACACTACCATCATACAAACGAAGTTTCACACTCCCAATGCCTTCAATTTTTTCTTCACCATTATTAGCCATGTAAACAGGCTTATCACACTTCTCAAGCTTTGAAAACCATTATTTCTTTGTGCAAATATGTTCTGAACAAGCGGAATCAAACACCCACATATTTCTAGTATCTTTCTTTTCTTCTTGCACCATCAAAACAACATTTTCATCAAAATATTCCTCACTATCTGCAGCAGCAACATTAACACCACCTTTATTTTTTTTCTTTAGATTTCATGAAATCCCCCAAATCTTCCTTTAACTTCTTGCAGTAGGCTTTTATGTGCCCCATCTCATGACAATAATAACACTTTTTGCTACTAATATCTACCCTTGGCCTCGAACTTGATCTTCCTCTTTCATTGAATCTACCGTTTGATTTTACATCATTCTTATCTCTTCCATTAGTTCTTCCATGATCCACCATCAGAGCACCATTCTCTTCATCTTTCTTTTCAGTTTCTTTCAATCTATCATACTAAAAAATTGTAGAAGTCACATTCCGCAAGCTCAAGGTTTTCCTACCAACTATCAGAGCTCTAGTCACAGGATCATACTTGTCGGTAAGAGAATTAATCAATAAAACTGTTTTATAAACCTCTTTTCTTACTTCACCCACACTTGTCAACTGAGTAACCAATATTCTATTGAACTCATTTAGGTGTGTCCTTAAACTTGTTCCCACCTTCATCTTCAATCCAAATAATTCTCTCTCTTCAAACACAACATGTTAGTAATCGATTTTGACATATTAATCGACTCCAACTTATCCATCAACTCCTTTGGGGTTTTCACATCTAACACATCATACTTAATTTCAGTAGCAAGAAACAACCGAATTGTACTTACTGTTTTTCGTTGAATATCTCTCCACCTGTTATCAGCTTCAAGCGCATCTCCCAATCCTTGTTGTAATAACACATATGTTACCGTACTCTGCAACATCTGAAAACTGTTCACCACAAGGCTCTTCAAGACCTATGTCCCTGTCTACCGCAACTGAAAGAAATGAGCGGCAGCCCTTCGTACTCCACCTGCTGCCAGTGAGAATCAAGGATAATTTTCCATTAAACTTCTCAGTCTCAAACTTCAAAGCTGATCTGCTGCTGTCTGTCATCTCTAATCAACCAGGCTCTTGATACCACTTGTTGTAACTTCGGATATCCAAGGAATTAACCAAACAAATAAAAAGCAGAAAACCAACAAAGGAAAATTTTGTTGTGGACCTATGCCACAAATCTCCACTATCAAATCAATCAATTACAATCAACAATCATAACAATCTCTCTAGCAAACTCTCAATCTAATCAACTCAACATGGGTGATTCTCACAACAACATAAAGCTATCTCAGCTTTTTCTCTCTCAAACAATCTCACACACACACACACACAAAAAAACTAAACATAAACTGCTTATTTATACTTTGTGCCCAAAAAAGAAACTGCCTATTTATACTAACACAAACTTAGGCTCCAAGAATCCTTGTCCTATTAGGATTCTTGTCCACCAATCAAAAACTCCAAAAAAAAGATCCTAATCCAAATCTAATTAGGAATTGGGTCAAAATCCTAACATTTTCAGGCTTCCTTTCAGAAATAAATAAAAAAGAAACTGAAGACTTGTATTATTCATGAAATGAATATCAGAAATTTATTTAATCTTAACTAACTTACCAAACTTAACTAACTCCTAAACCTAAAACTACATCGTTTTGGTGATACTTTGATACGCGCCCTCAAATTGGAGAGTATATGTTTAATATACCTAATTTGGAAAATGCCTCTATAATATTTGTAGTTGATAATCATTTGGTGAAACAACCAGCTAAATGTTTTTTTTTATGAAATTGGAAGCAAAACAATAAGCCCAGATTGCATCTTCGATCTTTAACCACGTGACAATTTATCTCAATGTGTTTACCTCTCTCATGAAAGATAGGATCATGTGCTCAATATATAGTATACTGGTTGTCGCTGAAAATTGTAGTTGTTGCATTTGTAAGCTGAACTTTGAAGCTTGAAAGTAAATAGTTAAGCCACTAGATATTTCACAAGTGGTGGAAGCCAAAGCTTTATATGATGCCTCATAAGAGCTTCTACTCACAATATTTTTCTTCTTGGATTTCCATGAAATTAATGAAGAACCAAGAAAAACACAAAAGCCTGTGATGGATTTCCTTGAATCCACACATGTTCCCCAATCAGAATCACTGTATGCAATATGCTTCAACTCATTATCAGCAGAGAAAATAAGCCTTGTCCAATTGTTCCTTTCTGTAGACACCCGATTTTTTATTCTTTTAATAAAATTAAGGAATTATCGGGGCCATCTTGATCATTTTTGTCTCAGGGGCATTTTGGTCATTTTTGCCTTAGGGGCATTTTGGTCAAAATTATTGGTCAATGTGTTCATTCTAGTCTTTGACAGATTGCATTATAGTATGTCTCCGTTTGCACATTTTTGTTTAGCATAACATTAGCATAACATGTCACATTAAGTTAGGAGTACTCGGTCAATCATTGGTTCTTTTTGGCCTTTGTCAATTTAGTCCAATCTACATTAGTAATTATAGGAAAAATCAAAGAGAAATTGTATTTCTGATTAGTCCATTTTGTTTTGTTTTTTCTTTCTTTCTTTTTTTTGGCCCGTTCATTTTCTTTACATTGGTTTTTTTTTGGGCCTTTTATTTTGCTGGTTGGTTTTTGGCTTTGGGTCATATTTGGCTGAGACCCATTTTCCTTATATCCCATGGCAGAGTGACAAAGGTTGGTTAGTTGCAAACTTTGTTTAGTTTTATTTTCTTCTATACAAACAAAGGTTCAACAGTTTACAAGGTAAAAGAAGTATCTATAGTTTATGATATAGTTAATAATAAAGCAAAGTCAAAATGTGCAAAATTGGCCTTCATTTACATTCGGCCTAGGTTTACAAGATAAAAAAAATCAAAATGAAAAAAGAAGAGTTGACATTATCATTGTCTTAATTTAAAAAACAAAAAGCAGAAAAAGAGAGACAAAGCTCAAGTGCCTCCCTGTTTGGCCCTTTCCCACCTTCGTCTCTCTCCTTTGTTCCATGTTCCTTTTCAACTCTCAATGCCAAGCTCGCCATAATGAAGTTAGGAGCAATCTCGATAACCTACAAAGAAGGATAGAATGCAAGAGACCGAAACAAACTGTACCCCCAGGCTTAAAAGGGCAAGACACCATTAAATTGGTGAAAACCCTAGTTCAATAAAACAAGCAAGCAGCAAGCAAAAGGGCACAAAAGCAATCCAGCAGTGATTGAGACAAAAACAACCCTATTTTATGGTTATTTTATTATGTTTTTGGATCTATTTATGCTTAATTATATGCTATTTTGATAACATTTGTGTTTTGAGTTCTTAAGTGATGTGAAATTGAGAAATTGTTATTTTTCACTTCTTTTGGAGCTATTTTGATGACTTTTTACACAGATTTTAGCAAAGCAATTTTGAGTATAGATTTGGAGATTCGAAGTTCGTGTTTGAAGACTCATTGAAGATAATTTTGAAGATTTGAAGACTTTGAAGAATTATTTCAAGGAGCGAGGATTGAAGATCGGAGCTTTAATTGTGAAGGATTGAAGACAAGTCATGAACAAGTTCTCAAGCTTTGGTATTTTTGGATATTTTATATAGGAAAATACTCAGCTCATATAAGATATTAATTGGAATTAAAATCCCAATTAATGACTCCTATATCCAAGAAAATATCCAAATCTCGTAGATTCCCGATTCTAGTCCTAACAGGATTAGGATTCAGGCGCAGTTTTGGTAGAAAAATCATAAATTTCGGCTCAGACCTCCGTTTGAAGCCCATGAGTACTCGTTGGAATGCTGACTCCGAGATCTACAACTTTCCTTTGAATCCCAAGACCCAGTTCTGCCATCTTCAAGCCCAAAAATGCCATTGAAGTTTCTGCACGAAATTAGGATTTTTTTCAGGATCCTATTTTAACTTGGATTCTACTCTAGGATGACTTTTAATCAAACTTGGAGTCTAAGTTAGACCCAAAACCGACTTAGACCTCTTTCCAAGTTAGGATTGGAATTCCTAGGGTTATTTCCACTATAAATAGCCACCTTAGATCTAGGTTTTTAGTACATGTAGATCTAGAAATTGTATTTGGTAGAATTATTGAAGATTTGGAGGACAAAAAGCCTTTGTGCCGCCGCCCCCCTCTTCTTCCATCCATAAGATAAGTTTTTCTTCTTATTCTTTGGATGCTCACTCAATTCATGAGTGAGTAATCATTTTCTTTACTCCAATGTAGAATTTAATTGATCTTTTGACTTATATATTGGTGAGATTTTGTGCTTATATATGATAATTGTTAGAGTATTCCTTTGATCTCTGTTTTAATTCTATGTTGCTTGTTTTGATGGATTGAGGCGGCACTTTCTTGATAAATTAAGTTAGCATTAGCTAGATCAAGTCGCGGATTGACGTTCAGGCTTGGTTGTTTGTAGCAATTGGGGGAGAGCGGAAGCTCCTTCCAAGGGAGATAAGGAACGTTGAGTGAGAAATTGCTCTTTGTGCTTGTATAAATTACTAGTTCTTAATGCTTTGACTCCTAGCAAATCTTTAAGCCTTGACGGCTAATTGATTAGTTAGGAGGAAAAAGGGGTAATTTAAGCTTTGACGAGTAATCTTATCTAATTAAGGTGATTTAGGAATTAATTCCAACAAGCTATTCTATGATTTTATAATTATTAGATATCAATGATCCATATTATAATTGTCAAGAGGGATATTAATTCTATGTTGGAGGTTTTTATTAATTATTTTCTTGATTATTCACTGCTTTCTTATTAATTGTTTTCTTTAATTTTCTTGATTGCTTCCTTAGTTGATTTTAATTGTTAATTAGATTAGATTCAATTTCACTATAAAAATTCTCTTTAATCTGTTTAATTATTTTAAGAAAAAGATAAGTAACCTTTCTCTCTGTGGGTTCGACCCCTACTTGCCCTATCTGCTTTAGTTAGGATTTTGTTGGGATTTTATTTTTATGATTTGCTGACGACAGAGAAGGGTGATAGATTTTATCCGAAAATTTAGTCCTTAAAATCTCTCAAAAACAACACAGAAAACAGAGATTGACAGAAAGCAATTAAACAGAAAACAATTAAACTAGAAAACAAAGCAAAGTAAATTAAATCTAAGTCTATAGCAGATAAGAAAGAAAACAATAATTAAGGATATACTTCTTCACCAATGGTAGAATACAATCAAATTAATTATGGGTCCTTGATTTAAAAGATAAATTCAATATTAGATTCAAGATGATAACTGGCCTAGGGAAAACTCTAACATGCTATTTAGATAAGATTAGCCGTCAAGCCTTAAATTACCCCTTTTTCCTCCTAACTAATCAATTAGCCGCAAGCCTTAAAGATTTGCTAGGATTCAAAGCATTAAGATTAACTTTTATTAGTTCTTTCACACATGCTTAATAAATAAAACCATACAACAACCAGATAAATCTGATCACTGGCATGCAAACCCAATTAACCCACCGTCAAGCGCGGCTAACTTGCTACACACAATCAAACTCATGCGTCAACCTTGTTGTTTGATCTAGCCAACAATCTCTCAAATTACCTCTTTAGTGGCCACATAAATCAATAAAGATCAAGATTGTAGAATTAAAACAGAGTTTAACATGCTATCTATCAAGAATAAAATACCAAATTATAAGAACAGAAATCTCACCATATTTAATTGATTGAATTCACCAAAGGATCAGAAGTATTAAGAATTTAGCTACTCATGGATTTAGGAAAATCCATGAGAGGCATAAGAGTACTTACAGGACCTTGGAGGGGCGAAATCTCCTTGCAAAATACCTAGGTATGCCGCACCTCCCTATGGCTATAGGGGGTGGCGCACCCTTTGCCTAAAAACTAGAAGAAAACTAGAAGAAAAGAAATTATCTATGTGTGTGGTATGTAGGTGTGTTGTGATACAGGAGGTGGCTATTTATAGTGGAACTAACCCTAAGAATTCCAATCCTAACTTGGAAAGGAGTCTAGGCCGGTTTTAGGGTCTAACTTGGACTCCAAGTTGGATTAAAAGTCTTCCTAGAGTAGAATCCAAGTCAAAATAGGATCCTGAATTTTTGCTGAATTCGTGTAGAAACTTCAATGGCATTTTCGGGCTTGAAAACGGCAGAATTGGGTCTTGGACTTCAAAGGAAAGTTGTAGATCTCGGAGTTAGCTTTCCAACGAGTACTCATGGACTTCAATCGGAGGTCTGAGCAGAAAGTTATGAATTTTCTACCAAAACTGCTCCTGAATCCTAATCCTGTTAGGACTAGAATCGGGAATCTACGGGATTTTGATATTTCCTTGGATTTAGGAGTCATTAATTGAGATTTTAATTCCAATTAATATCTTATATGGGCTGAGTATTTTCCCATATAAATTATTCATAAATACCAAAACTTAAGGGCTTATCCATGGCTTGTCTTCAATTAAAGCTCCAATTCTTCAATTCTTCCTCTTGAAATAAATCTTCAATGGTCTTTAAGTCTCCAATTTATCTTCAAATGGTCTTCAAACACGAACTTCGAATCTCCAAATCTATGCTCAAAATTGCCTTGCTCAAATCTGTGTAAAAAGTCATCAAAATAGCTCCAAAAATAGTGAAAAATAAAAAATTCTCATTTTCACATCACTTAAAGACTAAAAACACAAATATTAATAAAATAACATATAATTAAGCATAAATGGGTCTAAAAACATAGTAAAATAGGCATAAAAATAGGGTCTTTTTTAGCTCAATCACTTACACTCAAGACACCTGAAGAAGCGAGGAAGCTGCTCAACACTATGACTGAGAACATTCATCAATTCAGTACAATCGATGAAGCTGACACAACAAAGGAGTCGGAGATATTAGAGATCCGCAAGGAATTGAAGGAATTAACTGCTCAATGCGGAAATCTAGCAAAGATGTTTACCAACTTCATGAGTATTCAGCAAGCTTCTATCCAAAGCCTTACAAGAGGATATGGAATCAAGTCTATGGAGGAAATTCAACCGTGGCAAGCACAAGATATGGGACTATCTGATATTCCATTACCACCTGTGATCTCACTGCCTCCAACACCTGCTTCCTCTACCGAACCACCGCCGATTGTTGTACCTGAAATTCAAGTAACCAGAGAAGAGGAGACTCCAGACGAACCCAAGGAGAAACAACTTAATTCATCACCAAGAGCTTCTCGACCTAAATCAAGATTCGAAGGAATAAAGAAGATGGAGACCATTTACGGTCCACCACCGTTTCCTCAAAGGTTTGCACAACCACTCAATTCACTTCGAAATTTAAGGGTAAATATTCCTTTGCTTACTGAAGTTGCAAAAGTGCCCAGGTACGCTTCTTTTTTTAAAGATCTATGCACTGCTAAAATAAAATTTTCTGAAAAATATGCCTGCATGAATGAAAATATATCTGCTGCTTATCAGAGGAAATTGCATCATAAAAGTAAAGATTTAGGGTCTTTTTCTATTCCTTGTAAAATTGGAAAAGAAAAGATAGACAAAGCTATGTGTGAATTTGGATCTTTAATCAATATCATGCCTTTTTCTATCTATTCCCAATTGAAAAAAGAACATATGGCTAAAACTGATCTTACTGTGCAATTTGCTGACAGAACTAACATTAAACCTGGAGGTTTAGTTGAGAATGTTTTAGTGCAGATAGGAGACTTTGTTTTTCCTGCAGATTTCTATGTCCTGAAGATGAATGAAGATGATCTTCATCTACCGCACTTGCCGTTGCTGCTAGGGAGACCATTCCTTTCAACAACCAGAAAGAATTTTGACATGAAAGATGGAAAACTCAGCATGGAATTTGATGGTGAAGCTATTGAATTTGATATAAATGAAGCCATGAAAACTCCTGCCGAAATCCATTCCATTTGTGCAATTGATGCAATCGAAGCTTGCTCTAAACAAGTTCAATCACTTCAATGTGAAGATGAGCTTGAACTAGTTCTTGCAAAAAGCCTGGATGAAGAAGAAATCAAGGAAGCAGAAATCCTGACGCCGGAAGATGTAGCTGCAACCATCAGAGAATTGGAAACATCACTTGTTGCTGAAGAAAAAGCATCGATTTCCTACATCAGTTTAGAGCCAACGCCAATACCCCTGCCATCCATCATTCAACCACTTGAAGTCAAGCTGAAACAACTACCTGAAGGCCTGAAATATGTTTTCCTTGGAGACAAAGAGACTCTACCCGTTGTTATTTCAAGTAAATTGAATAATTTACAAGAAGAACAACTCATCAGAGTTTTGAAAGAATACAAGGAAGCCATTGGATGGACTGTTGCTGATATCAAGGGAATAAGTCCTACTGTGTGCATGCATAGGATTTGACTTGAAGCAACTTAGCTGAAGTCGTCAAGGAAGAATTGCTCAAATTACTTGGAGCCGGTCTCATTTATGCTATATCAGATAGTAAATGGGTCAGCCCTGTTCAAGTAGTACCCAAGAAGTCTAGATTCACTGTCGTGGAAAACAAAAATGGAGAGCTAGTTCCTCAAAGACTGCAAAATGGATGGAGAGTATGCATCGACTACAGAAAGCTGAACTCTGCTACAAGGAAGGACCACTTCCCATTGCCATTCATCGACCAGATGTTGGAGACGTTAGCCTGCAAAGCCTACTATTGTTTTCTGGATGGGTATTCAGGATACTTCCAGATTCCAATAGCACCTGAAGACCAAGAGAAGACCACCTTTACATGCCCTTTCGGTACGTATGCCTATACAAGAATGCCTTTTGGTTTATGCAATGCACCTGCAACTTTTCAAAGGTGTATGATGAGCATCTTTCAAGATTATGTGGGAGACAAGATGGAAGTGTTCATGGACGATTTCACTGTCTATGGAGATAACTTCAATCAATGCCTTCATAACCTAGAGCTCATCTTGAAAAGGTGTGTCGAAACCAAATTGGTGTTAAATGCTGAGAAGTGCCACTTCATGGTAGAACAAGGCATTGTTCTAGGCCATGTGGTATCCAAAGAAGGGATGAAGGTCGACAAAGCCAAAGTTGATGTAGTTCAGAACCTGCCATACCCAACATGTGTCAAGGATATTCGATCATTCTTAGGCCATGCTGGATTCTACAGAAGATTCATCAAGGATTTCTCGAAGATTTCGGCACCGATGTGTAGACTACTTCAGAAAGATGTAGAGTTCGAGTTTGGAGATGACTGCAAAGAAGCATTCGACAAATTGAAGACTGCCCTCACCACCACTCCAATTGTGAAGCCACCAGATTGGAAACTACCATTCGAAGTAATGTGTGATGCAAGTGACGTCGCCATTGGAGCTGTTCTGGGTCAGAGAGTAGATAAGGTACCTCATGTTATCTACTATGCTTCAAGAACTCTGGATGCTGCTCAGAAAAACTACACCACCACGGAAAAAGAAATGCTTGTCGTTGTCTTTGCTTTGGAAAAGTTTCGTTTATACATCCTAGGATCGAAGGTGATAATCTACTCCGATCATGCTGCATTGAGATATCTAATGGCAAAGAAAGATGCCAAGGCTAGGCTTATGCGATGGCTATTGCTCTTTCAAGAATTTGATATCGAAATCAAGGACAAGAAAGGAGCAGAAAACGTTGTAGCTGATCATATAAGCAGAATTGAAGGCAACAAAGAAGAGACTGCAATCAATGAACTACCTTTTGAAGACTTGTTTTCAGTTTCTCAACTTCCATGGTATGCAGATATTGTTAATTTCTTGGTCACTGGACGTTTACCTCCAGATCTTAGAATAGGAAAGAAATTAAAATCATCAGTGATGCCAAATATTATCTTTGGGATGATCCATACTTATGGAGACAAGGTTCTGATCAAGTTATGAGGAGATGCATCCCTGATAATGAAATTCAATCAGTTCTGAAGTTCTGCCACAATGATGAGAGCGGAGGCCACTTTGGACACAAGAAGACAGCAAGGAAAATTTTGGATTGTGGATTTTATTGGCCTAGGATCTTTCAAGATTCTTATGAATATTGCAAGAATTGTCCATGCTGTCAGAAAGTGGGAAATATTTCGAAAAGAAGTCAAATGATTCAAAGTCCTATATTCGTTATTGAAATCTTCGATGTATGGGGAATTGATTTCATGGGACCTTTTCCTCCATCAGAAAAGAAGTATTACATTCTTCTAGCTATGGACTATGTTTCCAAATGGATTGAAGCAGTTGCTATTGAGAAGGACGATGCAAGACCAGTGGTCAAATTTATAAAGAATAACATTCTTCATAGATTTGGCATACCTAGAGCCCTTATCAGTGATCGTGGAACTCACTTCTGCAACAAAATTGTACAAGCCTTAGTTGAAAAATATGGAGTAAGCCATAGGGTATCTACTTCATATCATCCTCAAACCAATGGTCAAGCCGAAATATCTAACCGTCAAGTGAAGCTGATTCTGGAGAAAACAGTCAATGTTCAGAGGAAAGATTGGAGTATGCGACTAGGAGATGCTCTATGGGCATACCGAACAGCCTATAAGACACCTCTTGGTATGTCCCCATACAGAATTGTGCTTGGAAAACCATGTCATCTACCTGTGGAGATAGAACACAAAGCTTGGTGGGCAGTGAAGCAATATAATCTTAACTTCGACGAAGCTGGAATTCAAAGGATGCTGCATTTACAAGAACTTGAAAAGATTAGGAATAAAGCCTATGAAAATTCAAGGATTTGCAAGGAGAAAACGAAAGCTTTACATGACCAGAAGATATTAAGAAGATCATTCCACGAAGGACAAAAGGTTTTACTATTCATGGGACAAATGAGAAAATTCCCTGGGAAATTAAGATCAAGATGGGCTGGTCCTTTTGAAGTACGAAGAGTATATCTCAATGGATCGGTAGAAATCTATAATCCAACTTCCCAGATGCAATTTAAAGTCAATGGACAAAGATTAAAACCTTACTTTGAGACTTTTCCCATAGGATGGATTGAGGAAATTATTTTGGAAGAACCAGTTTATCTTCCAACTTAGGGAAAGTTGAAGAAAAGAGGAAGTCAAGCTAATGACTTTAAACAAGCGCTTGTTGGGAGGCAACCCAATAATTTTAATTTCTAACTTAATTTCTATTTTGCAGATTTTAAGAATTGAAAAAAAAAAAACAAAAAATTAGGAGCCAAGCACCGAGCCACGAAACCATGCCTGACATCGCATGACCGGCCATGGCTCGATGGCATCAAGACATGGCCCGGACATGGCCAAGCCATAGCCGGCCATGACCCGGCCATGCCGCAAAGCATGACCAAGACAAGCAGGCCATGGCTCGGACCACACCGAGCCATGCCGAGGCTAGGCATCGGCTACACTAGGCCTTGGCTCGGACATGTCCGAGCTTAGAAAGGGCACGCCAGGCTCCTCACCCAGCCATGCCGCACTCCAGCACCGGGCAAGTACCAAGCCATGCCGAGGCCAGAACCGCGCCAGGCAGGCGACATCAGCAGGCCCCCGCGCGCCACGCACAAGGCCGTTGCAGCCTGTCCAACCCGCGCACAAGGCTGCTGCCTTGATGCCGCGACACCTCTCCACTCATGCGCCTTCCCTCTCCAATTAGGACTGTGAATCCTAATTAATTTGGATGATGACAACCTTTTCCAAATAGGTAATGGACTCCTAATCCAGGTATTTTCTTACTTTTTACTCTAATTAAAACCTCTTAGGAATAGAATTTGATCACTATATAAAGGCACCTCTACTTCCTCTTTAATTCATCAAATCACAAGAGCAATATTTGGAGAAATTTTTCGGTTAAAGCAAGGGAGAAGTTGACCTAAGTAAGTCGACAAGAAGGAAATTTTGGAAGGAACTGTCGACGTAAGCAAGTTGATTTCATTCAAGAGAGAAGTCGACTAGAGCAATTTTTTTTTGGAGAAAAATTGCGATAAGCCAAGCAAGTCGATAACCCTCAAATTCGACAAGAAGATTTCGATTTTTCCTAGCCTATTTTTGAAGATGTCGATGATGCTCACCACCATGGATTTTGAAGTTCAATTCAAGAATTTTCGGAACCAATTTTATCAAATTGGATCTGCTTATTTTGGAGAGAAATTTCAAGGTTTTAATGGAAGGATAAAACCTCAAGTTGCACCTTGGAATAGGCCCTTTTCCATGCCTCGGATGGGAGGATACCACACTAAGCCTTATAGGCCGCCCTATAGACCTCCTATGCGATGTGCTCCTTTCCCTCAAAGAACTCATGATTTAAATCATGCCTCTTCGTCAAATAGGCCGATCAAAACTGTTTTTACTTTGGAAGAATTCAAGGCTCCATCGCCATTAAGGGAACTCAAGGATCCGTTGGAAGGTAATCAAGGTGAAGACAAAATTGTGATTGTTGTTTCAGACTCTGAGTCAAGTGATGCTTCTTGTGATAAGAAAGAGGAAGAAGAGGTTAACCAAGAAAAGGAGGCTGAGGAAGAGCTTCATCCTTTCCTTGTTCGATGCAACGAGATTAGTGATCAAATTACTAGCTTAAGAGATGATTTTAATAACATAATTGGAAATTTGGATGACCTCTTCAATTTATTGGAGAAGGCTATTCATAAACCAATTTAGGTTTAGATTTAAATTTCTTGTTTTTAGATTTCAGATTTATATCTTAGGATTAGTTATCTAGTTTATGCTTTAATTTTAATTTTCCTTTATCTTATGTCTTTATTTTTCAAGTTTCATTAATAAACTATCTATCTAGTTTTATTTTTCTATCACCTTAATTTTCTATTGCCTTTATGTTTGAGTAATTATCTTCATCAAGCCGCCAGGTATGTTTTCATGAACCTTAACTCTTTATTTTTGGAAGGATAATATTGCATGAATTGTTTGCTTTTACATTGAGGACAATGTGAATTTTGAGTGTGGGGGGGTGAATACTTGATAGGTTTATTGTTTGAATAATTGAGTCATATGCTAGTTATTGTTTGCATGAGAACCTAGGATAGAAATTGTTTGTTTTTTGGGATTATTTTTTATTGATCATATTTCCCAATTTTTCAAAACTAATTTTCGACAAAAATTTTAATTTTTGATGATAAATTTCGATATTTTCAAACCTTTTGAATTTTTCATGCATACTTTGATTAATTGATTTGATTATGATTGATGAATGCTTAGAATTTTAATAATGCTTTATTTATTGATTGAGTTATAGCATGTTGTTTGATTTCTTAGAATTAGGTATAATTGAAGTTTTTAATATGATCTTATTTATTAATTGCTTCTATGATTATCTATTTCTAGAACTTGTGTTCAATCTTGATTGAGGTTATGATTGAGAAAGTATGTTATTGGTATATATCAAGAATAAGTGTGGGGGACTACTTATAAAAAGGGTAATTAAAATTTTGTTTTCATAAAAAGAAGTGCTCTCATGGCAAGAGGAGAAGAGGTATTTCTGTGTTTAAAAAAAAATCCATTATTGTCACTCTTTTCTTTAACAAAAGGAGTTAGTAACCCTTGGAAAGAGGATAAGAGGCATGGAATTACAGAAATATTGTCCCTCTGAAAAAATAAAAGAAGGAGTCATTCTAGAGTGCTAGTAGCCTCAAAAGGGAGTTAGTAACCCCTAAATCATGAACACTTCGAGGTTAGTAACCTCAATTTTCTAAAAACAATTACCCTTGAAAATCTATTATAACCCACAATGACCCTTGATGTATATCTATGACATTACAATCTTTTGAGTAATGGAGAAAGAGAGGAAAACATAAGCTTATAGAAAGAAGTAGTTATAGAAAGTGAAAAATAGTAAGTGATTAAAACTACTTTGATTATGGCTACTTAAGAATGATGATACTTGTTATGTCTTGATTTTTAATTTAGTATTATTATTATTCTTTGTTATTTTGATTTCATGATTAAATTGATTCTTTGATGTATGTATGAATTCAAATTGATTTTTTTGAAAAATTGATTTTTGATTAACTAACACATTGGTTTGCTAAGGGACTAGCAAAGTTCAAGTGTGGGGGAATATGATTGAGCCAAAAACAACCCTATTTTTATGGTTATTTTATTATGTTTTTCGATCTATTTATGCTTAATTATATGCTATTTTGATAACATTGTGTTTTGAGTTCTTAAGCGATGTGAAATTGAGAAATTGTATTTTTCACTCTTTTGGAGCTATTTTGATGACTTTTTACACATATTTTAGCAAAGCAATTTTGAGTATAGATTTGGAGATTCGAAGTTCGTGTTTGAAGACTCATTGAAGATAATTTTGACGATTTGAAAACGTTGAAGAATTATTTCAAGGAGCAAGGATTGAAGATTGGAGCTTTAATTATGAAGTATTGAAGACAAGTCATGAACAAGTTCTCAAGCTTTGGTATTTTTGGATATTTTATATGGGAAAATACTCAGCCCATATAAGATATTAATTGGAATTAAAATCCCAATTAATGACTCCTATATCCAAGAAAATATTCAAATCCCGTAGATTCCCGATTCTAGTCCTAACAGGATTAGGATTCAGGAGCAGTTTTGGTAGAAAAATCATAAATTTCGGCTCAGACCTCCGTTTGAAGCCTATGAATACTCGTTGGAAAGCTGACTCCGAGATCTACAACTTTTCTTTGAAGTCCAAGACCCAGTTCTGCCATCTTCAAGCCCAAAAATGCCGTTGAAGTTTCTGCACGAAATCAGGATTTTTTTCAGGATCCTATTTTAACTTGGATTCTACTCTAGGATGACTTTTAATCTAACTTGGAGTCTAAGTTAGACCAAAACCGACTTAGACCTCTTTCCAAGTTAGGATTGGAATTCCTAGGGTTATTTCCACTATAAATAGCCACCTTAGATCTAGGTTTTTAGTACATGTAGATCTAGAAATTGTATTTGGTAGAATTATTGAAGATTTGGAGGACAAAAAGCCTTTGTGCCGCCGCCCCCCTCTTCTTCCATCCATAAGATAAGTTTTTCTTCTTATTCTTTGGATGCTCACTCAATTCATGAGTGAGTAATCATTTTCTTTACTCCAATGTAGAATTTAATTGATCTATTGACTTATATACTGGTGAGATTTTGTGCTTATATATGATAATTGTTAGAGTATTCCTTTGATCTCTGTTTTAATTCTATGTTGCTTGTTTTGATGGATTGAGCCGGCACTTTCTTGATAAATTAGTTAGCATTAGCTAGATCAAGTCGCGGATTGACGTTCAGGCTTGTTGTTTGTAGCAATTGGGGGAGAGCGGAAGCTCCTTCCAAGGGAGATAAGGAACGTTGAGTGAGAAATTGCTCTTTGTGCTTGTATAAATTACTAGTTCTTAATGCTTTGACTCCTAGCAAATCTTTAAGCCTTGACGGCTAATTGATTAATTAGGAGGAAAAAGGGGTAATTTAAGCTTTGACGAGTAATCTTATCTAATTAAGGTGATTTAGGAATTAATTCCAACAACCTATTCTATGATTTCATAATTATTAGATATCAATGATCCATATTATAATTGTCAAGAGGGATATTAATTTTATGTTGGAGGTTTTTGTTAATTGTTTTTTTGATTATTCACTGCTTTCTTATTAATTGTTTTCTTTAATTTTCTTGATTGCTTCCTTAGTTGATTTTAATTGTTAATTAGATTAGATTCAATTTCACTATAAAAATTCTCTTTAATCTGTTTAATTATTTTAAGAAAAGATAAGTAATCTTTCTTTCTATGGGTTCGACCCCTACTTGCCATATCTGCTTTAGTTAGGATTTTGTTGGAATTTTATTTTTATGATTTGCTGACGACCGATCAAGCAGTATGTAGGAGATAATTGTCAAAACAACGGAAAACAACAGTGACACAACAACACAAGAACAACGATAAGATGGCATGGTATGCAAAGCAGTGAGTACAAGCAGCATATGGCAGTGAAACACATACAAAGAAAAGAACCGAAAGCCTGGGGAAGTTTATTTTTGGCCAAGTTGGGAGTAAAATTAAGAATTGGTTTCTGAACCTCAGATATGCCAACAAGGCCTTAAAACATGCATAGGCAAAGTGTATTAGGCAAAGCAAGTATACATGGCACTTCACACAGCATACAAATTACCAAAGCATGGCATGATCACAGTAACATAGGAGTATACATTCAACATTCAACAAAGGAATTTGGACCACAGTAGAACCTCATAAGTCTCTTGGACATTGCATACAACAACATTTAGTTTATGACGAGTCAGTTCAAAGCATTCATGGTTACATTAGTAGCGTTTTAGGCTACTTACATTATAACTCAGTTGGGAAACATAATAAATTCGGAGAAGTTAGACTTAATCATAGCATTCTTCATTACAAACATGGCATTGAAGCATAATCATAGTCACATTACAGTAGGCATCTAAAGCATCTGCATTAGTGTTACATGTGTTTAAATAGAACAGTTTTTGAAGACATGTAGTTACATTTGAGGTCAGAACTGTTTTACTACAGTCGATAGCAAATTGCTCAAAGTTTTAGCATATCAGGGACATAGGTCAAGATTACATGGTCAGAAAATCAAAAGGGCCAGGATGCATGTCAAGGTTGGTCAAATGCATCAAAGGCTGACCACATGTAAAGTACAACAAGATCCATCACAGACAGAAGCACACAATATCACCAAAAATACAGAATTCAACTAAATAATTCAGTGCAATGCAGTCTAC
The DNA here is from genome assembly GCA_001974825.2 of Corchorus olitorius. Taxonomy (NCBI): domain Eukaryota; kingdom Viridiplantae; phylum Streptophyta; class Magnoliopsida; order Malvales; family Malvaceae; genus Corchorus; species Corchorus olitorius. The sequence continues at coordinate 42,075 of AWUE01019146.1, forward strand.
CAAGGCACACTGCACAACAGCCAAGGTTGATAGTTGGAAAGGATACAGGACTCATCAAGGGTCATTTTCGCAGATTGCACCAGGAGCATAACACAAAAAGGCACACTGGATTCAAGCGAAATTGAAACAAACAGAGTTACAACTTAGATACATTCCAGAGGAATCCAGTGCAACAAGACACAACATACTCAAAAGAGGATGGGAGTCAATAACCACAAGATGAAGATAGTCAACGAAGTAATGACCAAATGGAGAAGTCAGCGATTTCACAAGTCAAGCAATCTTAAGGTTCGAAAAAACAAAAGGCAGAGAGGACAATATAGACTCACAACGAGCACAATAAGCACAAAAGCAACGGAGCATTATCAAGGGAAACTAGGCTGAGAATGGACAAAATGAGAAAATGGTACCAAAACTAGATTGTTCCACACGGATTCATTCAAGGAAGGGCCTGAATGAAATTCATAGTTAAATAAGGGATATGCTTGCCTGCCAGCTCAGCATAATTTTCTCCCCAACATAGCTCGTAGAAGACAAAATAAGGGGTGAAACCAAATTAAAAATTACGGGAATGAAGAACAAACGAAGTAAAAAGAACTAACAAGGAAATAGGTCACCACCGCCTGGAAAGCTAGGTAATAAGATAAAAAGCTGTATAAAAAACCCACGGGTTCCAAAAACCAGAAACCTCCCAAAGGACGGTGACTCATTGTTTTACAACTCATCATCCTTATCCCCGATAGGTAAGACCTGCACCGAAAAAAAAAGAGAAGAGACCTGACAGTGAATAAAAGGAAGAAAAATGGAAAATAAAAAGGGAGAGTCGTCGGATAACAAGATCTGACCTTGCTTTTTAGGCCTATAAATAGGCCAACCATCTTCACAAAGAGGGGAGGACCATCTAGAGAGGGAAAACGCTGCCAAATTTACCAGTGTTCATACTTCAAAATTGAGGGCTTTCGGGTTTGAAGCAAAACTTGAGAAAATCTGCCATTTCTCGAGCTAGGGTTCATCAAGTTAAATTTGGGGCTTTTCTGTTTGGGGTAGTTTTCCACAAATTGAAATCATAGAAAGGGTTAGAATGGGGAAAGGTTGGATATATATCGGTTCCAAGTAGATCCATTGACAAGAGTTAGAGATCCGGGGCTGTGTTTTTGATTCGGGAAGAGAAAATCTTTAGGTTTTTGGTGAAAAATGCTTTGAATCGATTCATAGAAAAGCAAGACGCAGAGAGAGGAAGCCATGATCGAGATCTGAGACCCAGTTGCAGCGGAGATCGGTGTTGAAGCGGTGGGGAAGGCCATCCTAGTGGCGGCGCTGTAAAGGCTTGAGGTTCGAGGGTTTCCTGCGGAGAAGAAGAAGAGATCAGTTTTATAGAAGCCGTACAAGACAGAAACGGCGACGTATTCAGCCATTACATGTAGGGTTTCTACTTCGCATCAATTTAGTCCTCAATTTAATGCATTTAAGTCCCACACGTCGTTAGCGCCAACAATTAGGTCCTAAATTTCTAGAAACAGTGCGATAGAGTCCCTTAAGCTAGTTTCCTTTTAATTTAGTCCCTGAATTTGGAGATTATTTCATTTAAACGCACAATTCAAAGTTTAGTGAACAAATTAAGTCATCTCTTGGACTAATTACGTGGAAAAAGCAATAAAATTTATGAAAATACACTATATTCATGGTCATGCATTTTAAATTTCCTTAAATGTTGTTGATGCCCATGCTCATTTGAGAAAATCAAATTGACACCGATGATGGAATAATCGGTTGAGATGTAGACAGTAGTTGTCCATTTCAATCCGAGTTTCCTAGGCTTGAGACATCTAAATGGGGGTCTTACCAATCAAGTGGAAGGTGCCCAAATAGTGTCTCTCGTATAATCACACGGTAAACATTTTTAAATCGGATTACATGCATCATGTGCATCCATGAATACAATCAAAATTTTAAATCAGAGCAATTAAACTAAAGAGTAAAAGAGGAAGTAAAGAGAGGTTAGTTTAATTCTGGGTAATTAAACTAAAGAGTAAAAGAAGAAGTAAACAGAGGTTAGTTTAATTCCGGGTAATTAAACTAAAGAGTAAAAGAAGAAGTAAACAGAGGCTAGTTTATTTCCGGGTAATTAAACTAAAGAATAAAAGAAGAAGTAAACAGAGGTTAGTTTAATTCTGGGTAATTAAACTAAAGAGTAAAAGAGGAAGTAAACAGAGGTTAGTTTAATTCTGGGTAATTAAACTGAAGAGTAAAAGAAGAGTAAACAGTAATTAGTTTTATTCTGGGCGATTAAACTAAATAGTAAAAAAGGAGTAAACGGTAATTAGTTGAATTCTGGGTAATTAAACTAAACAGTAAAATTAAGCAGTAATTAGTAGTTAGGCTAAAAAAGGGAATAAAAGGTAGAAACCGGTGATAAGTAAAATGGGCTTAACCCGGAGAAATCCATGGTGAAATAATGGGTCAACATTATTAAAAGCCGTTAACTATTTTTAAATTTGGCATGAATAGATTTAAGCATTAACAATAAAAAACAACCATTAATCAAAACCCATACGTTAATTCCTGACTAGTCAGTGTCGTCTTTTGACGGGCGTCGTGGGGGTGCTAATCCTTCCCCACGTGTATCCGACTCTCGAACCATAAGATCTCTGGTTAAGTAAACTTTATTAAGTGTGGTGTTACCTCCGCCAAGCTTAGTTTAACATCAAGCTTAATAAACTGATTGGTGGCGAATCACACCTAAGTAAAAAAAAGATTAGTGGCGACTCCCATCCATAGATAGATTTCCGGTAGTTTCCACAAGTCGTGGGCGGCGGGTCCCCCGGACCCGCGCATTGCGACACTTTCAAATACCTTAAAACCCCGTGGACTGCAGAAAGGTGCTCAGAGGTTGGTTTGTCAAGAAACTAAGCTACTTGTTGTACTGCAAAACTGATCTCTGGCCTTGTAGAGGTCATATACTGCAATTTTCCAATGATCTTTCTATATTGAGTTATGTCTCTTAAAGGTAAACTTTTTTCTTTTGACAATCTGGTTTCAGGAATTATTGGTGTAACTACTGGTTTTGAATCCATGAAGCTCGCTTCCTTGAGTGGATCAAGTGTATATTTCTTCTGACAGAGATTGATGCCTTTTGGAGATCAAGCCACTTCCAGGCCAAGGAAGAATTTCACCTCTCCAAGATCCTTTATATTGAATTCATCATGTAAGTACTCCTTGATAACAAGTACTTCTTCAAAATCATTGTTTGTAATGATACAATCATCAACATAAACTAAAAGAGCCACAAAACTGGTATTAGTTTCTTTAAGAAATAGTGTGTAATCTACTGATGATTGATAAAAACCATAAGAAAGCAAGGCTATGTAAGTTTCATATTCCATTGTCTGCTAACTTGCTTCAAACCATAAAGTGACTTGATCAATCTACATACTTTGTTAGGTTCTGCAGAATACCCTTCGGGAAGTTTCATGTATACTTCCTCCTCTAAATCTCCATGTAAAAAGGTATTATTTATGTCAATTTGTTGCAAATGCCAACCCTTAACAGCTACTAGAGACAAGGGAACCCTCATAGTGGTTATCTTTGCTACTGGACTTAAAGTGTCAAGAAAATATATTCCTTCTTGTTGAGTGTAGCTTGTTGCCACCAATCGTGCTTTATATCTTTCTATGGAGCCATCTGTTTTCCTTTTAATCTTATAAATCCATTTACATCCTATGGCCACTTTCCCTGCAAGTAGATCTACCAGTTCCCATGTATTATTCTTCTGAAGTGCCTTAATCTCTTCTTACATGGCTACCTGCCAGTTAGAGTCTTGTGCAGCTTCCCTGTATGATTTTGGCTCCACTTGTTGATCTAATGCCACAGAAAATGCCCTATGTTTGTACTAAGCTTGGAATGACTGAACACATTCTCCAAAAGATGAGGACTAGTTCTAGTTGTTTGAGCAGCAGAACACTTGTAGTTCTCTAGATCATAAGATGGATTTGATTTCTGTATGGCACTTCTTCTCAGCATTTGAGATTGATCTCCACTAATTTGTGCATCATTTTGTTGATGAAGAACTCGAAAAAATAGGCTCAGCTCCAGATGGTTGAATATTAAGACTTGTGTTTCTGCAGAATTCTAGGTTTCTACATGAACTGGATGAACGTGAAGAACACCATGATGATGATGATGAACAACTTCTGGAATCTGATCACCAGGGAGGTTGAAAATTGTTTCAGCATGTGTATAATGTTGTTGTAAAGCATTATTTGTATCCTGAACCTCATCATCCTCAAAGGGATTGGAATTTGACAAAAAATAGGCAAAACTGCAGTTCTTGCAATATTTGCATTTTCTGCATTTTAAGAATTTTTATTCTACATTTTGTCATTTGTTAGAGAAAAAGGGAAAATAGACCCATAAAAGGTAACATCTCAAGAATTAAAAAGCTTATGAGACTGAATATCATAAAGTTTGTACCTTTAACTCCTGGAGAAAAACCAAGAAAAACAGCCTTAATGCTCATGGAATCAAACTTATTTTTAAAATTGGAATGGTTAGAAGCAAAAGCAAGGCATCCAAAAACATTAATTTGATCCAAAACTGGTGCAGAAGAGTGTAAAACTTCATAAGGAGACAAATTATTAAGAACTAGACTTGAAATTCTATTTAATTATTACGAAAACATGATGAAGAACACACTCAACCTAGAATGAAATTGGTAATTGAGCTTGAAATCTTAATGTTCTTGCAACATTTAAAATGTGTTGATGCTTTCTTTCTACAATATTGTTTTGCTGAGGAGTCTTTACACATGATGTTTGATGTATGATTCCTTTAGAATTGAAGAATCTAATACATTAAACTTTTTGGCCGTTATCTTATCTAACACACTTAACAACATTAAACTAAGTAGATACATAAGTAATGAAATTTTGCATTAAGGTTCTAGCTTTAGATTTATGTTTCATTAATAACACGCAGATATGCCTAGTAAAATCATCTACAATAGTTAAAAATTACCTATGTCCCCTGAAAGTAGGAGCAGAGTTATCTCCCCAGTTGTCAATGTGAATAAGATCAAAAGCAGAATGACTTACAGAATTGCTAACTGGAAAAGGCGACCTCTTCATTTTAGACATGTGACATACATCACAATTATCAATGGAAGAAACATAAGGAACTAACATCTTCAGTCTGGCAAATGAAGGATGGCCTAGTCTATTATGCCATGATAAAGAGTTTTCCTTATTACATGAAACAAAATTTATAATAGAAGAAGAAGGTAAAATGTGACTAGAAGTAAAAGAAACAGGTAAAATAGCTTTACAATTGAACTTGTGAAGTCCTTGAGATAGCTCAGCAACCCCAATCATTGTCCATGTTCGAATTCCCTGAATCGGACAATAAAAAGATAAGACAATAATGCAACAATTCAAGTCAAGGCTAGTTTACCTGCTGAGATGAGATTAAAAGTGAATTCTGGAACATAGAAAACATCAGAAAGAATAAGAGAATCCCTAAGCTTAATAGTTCCTGTATGAGTTACCTTGACTTTAACTTTGTTAGATAAATTCACAAAGACAATGAACATATTTATAAGAATGAAAAGATGCTAAAGAAGATGCAATAAGGTTAGTAGCTCTAGTATCTAAAATCCATTCAGTTAAATGAGATACATCATTACTAAAAACATTTAATGTAATATGTGGATCAATATCACAATCATAAGGAATTGAACATAAAATGATGAACCTTTTGAAGAACTTGGCATTGTCACAGCATTGACATGATAATTGTTGCCAGACAAACCATGTATTATTTGCATCAGCTAATCGTATTGATCTTTAGTGAACTGGAAGATAGTATTTTGATCATTGCAAGAATATGAAGAAGTCAAAACAGTAGATTGATTTGATTCTCCAATTTCAACAACATTGGCATATCCTTGATGTGCAGGCCTCTTTGAATTCCTAGAATTTGCATTAAAATTGGCTGGATAGCCATGTTTCTTGTAACACTTGTCAATGGTTTGCCTTTCTTGGCCATAATAAGAACACATAGGTTTCTTTATGTTATTAGAAAACTTCTTGGTTGTAGGAACATGACCTCCTTTCACATATAGGGCAGTAATGTCAGAAACATTAGAAATATAAGGCAGAACAAATCTTTCTTGTTGAATTACCAATGAAAATGCCTTGTTCAAAGAAGGCAAAGGATCCATAAGAAGAATCTAAGACTTCACATTCGAATAAGACTCATTGAGACCCTTGATGAAAACCATCACTTGGTCATTTTCTAGATATTCTTTGACATTCTTTAAAAGACCACAAGAACATTGTCGTTTACTGGAACAAGCGGGAATAAAGCGCAAAATTTACAATTCATCCCAAAGAATTTTCAGTTTGGTAAAAAATTCATGCACAGTTAAACTACCTTGAGTACAACTATATATCTCAGTCTGCGATTCACACATACAAAATGAATTCTTTTGTGCAAATTAACCTTGATTTTAAGTCATTCCAAATCTCTAGCGAGGAGTCCAACCAGATTATAGATTGTGCTGTTGAAGCAGAGACGTAATGGATGCGCCATGAAGTTACTACATTGTTGCATCGTTCCAACGCCAGAAAAAGAGAATTTGTTCGAGCCGGCACCGGGTAAAGATCCATCCACGAATCGAAGTTTGTTCTTCGAAAGCAAGGCCATCTTCATCGCTCTCTGCCATTGGTGGTAGTTCGGACCCGTCGGAATAGAAGTAACGAGCACTAGTGTTGGATTTTCGCTTGGGTGAATGAAATAAGGACTAAAAGGTAAATCTTCTGGTCGAACAGAAGAATTTGAAGTAGAATTTGCCATAAAATTGACAAAGAATGAAGAAAGATTGATGAAATTCAAAGAGAAACATAGAATGAACCCTGTAATTGGTTCGAAAGGAAGTGAAGAAAAAATGGATTTACCCAGAAAACTAATGAAAAGGAAACTTAATACTTGTATTATTCATGAAATGAATGAGTATTTATACAAAGAAGAGAACTAACTTTTAACTAACTTGTTAACAAACTAAACAAACTTAACTAACTCCTAAACCCAAAACTACATCATTTTGGTATATTTTGATACTTGGCTAAATAATCAATTTAGGATATAAGGTTTGCCGCAAAACTCAATTTGGGATATAACGTTACAAAAAAAGTTAATTAAGGATATAACGTTACCGAATCAGATCAAATAAGGATAAAATAAGACGAAAGTCTTTGTTTGTTTAACACGCACTGCAAAGTCGCGTTAAGTAAAAAAAAAGGTATACATGTGGAATTATTTTTAGCCAGGTGGAATTTTAAGTAATACCATTAATTTTTATTAAAAAAAAACTCATGAAGAACACCACCGTTACTCCGCCATGAACTACCGCATTCTACCACACCGGAGTTCCCACAAACCATCAAACTCTCCATAATACCTCCTTGAACCTTCCCCATCCATAGATTCCCTTAAATCTCAACCTAAATTGCTAGATCTAAATTCCAGATGAAACCTAGCCTAACGAAATTGCTCCATCCCTTCCGGCCTAAGGTCACAGCTGTTGTCGAGAAATACAAGATCAAGAGGCTGACAGGGGTGAAGACTAAGGAGCTTCTGCTTTGGATCACACTCACAAACGTAGAAGAAGTTTCAATTTCAATACAACAAAGGCTTCCTCTCTGCAATCGATTGTATCTCATTCTCAGCACGTCGCCTTGTTTTGAAGATGGGAAAGAGTCGAACTCTACAACCAAATCATCGGCATTTACCGAATCAACAAGTGAGAGTTTGACGTTCATGAATGGAGGGTCTTTGGGCAACGTCCAAATTCGTAGAAATATAACAAGAACGCAGCAAAAAGACGGTATAGCCAATCCCTAAAGTGATTAAGAAGGTCCAATGATGGTGGTTTGTTTTTTGGCCAAAAATGATGGTGGTTGATGGCAGCTCTTGACAAAGAAGAAGATGGAGTGGCTCAAGGGAGCTTGAGAGAGAGAAAAAAAGAAATTTAGGTCTTTTCCTAAAAAATAAAGTTTATTTATTTGTTAATTTCTTTTCATTATTATTTATTTATTATTTTTTTATTTGTTTGATTTTTTAATTTTTTTTATTTTCTAAAAAGTCCACGTGGCATACACGTCAGCACTTAACGGCACATGCTGTTCAAAATTTGAAGACAGATAGAAATTATCCTTAATTGCTCATAATTTGTAACGTTATATTCTTAATAAACTTTTTTGTAACGTTATATCCTAAATTGAGTTTTGCGGCAAACCTTATATCCTAAATTGATTATTTGGCCTGATACTTCCTTTTGAGTAGAGTGTGAATTACAACTTTCTCAACAAATATGTTTATGAATAAATCATGTTAAGACAATTTTCTTCATAAGTCTAAGGTTTAATGGGGAAAATGAGGAAAATGACACTCTAACTTGTAAGAAAAGGACAATTTGACCTTTAAATTATTCTTTTTTCAGTTTAACAATTAAATTTGTAATTATGGGACAAATTGGCCTTTAATTGGACATAAGTCGACCAATGACTCCGTCAAAGTCTTTACACTAGACCTGTTCAAAGGTCGGGTTACCCACCTAAGCCCGTAAGCCCGTCAGATATTTGGGAGGGTTTGGACAAAAATTTGAAACCCGTTGGACGGGCTCGGACAAAATTTTAAGGCTCGTTACAAAATGGGCCGGGCTTGGTCTTAGCCATAAAAGCCCGACCCGAGCCCGGCCCGGCCCGTATGCTTAAATAATTAGATCATTTTATTTGTTTTTAATTAGATTGACTAGTTAAAATATTCATTAGATGTGTAAATTAATTATTTTGATAAAAAATATATATGTTAATTAAGCTTTACTATTTTAGATATAATATATACTATTAAATAAATAATAAATATATTTTAAATAATAAATAATGAGTTCAAAATAAATAAATAATATATATTTAATTACTAAACGGGTGGACTTGGACGGGTCTTGGACAAAGCTTTTTTCAATTGGACGGGCTTGGGTCGGGCCGGGTCTGGACAAGCCATGTAAGTATAGATCAAAACTTGGGCGCAGCCCGACCCGGTCCATGAACACCTCTACTTTACACGTGTATATTCGTGAATATTATTTGGAATTTGCAATTTGGCAAAATTATCGGTTTTTTTCCAATTAATTAAGGGTCATTTTGTTTCAAAGTTGCAAATTCAAGAATTGAATTGGCAAAAATGATAGTTTGAGGGTCTAATTGTCCTTTCCGAATAACTTTGAGGGAAATTTTGTTTATTAAGCCATATATATCTACAGAGAGTAATTACGAGGAGTATGGATTAATTATTTGTTCAAAGTCTTTTTTCTTTTATAATAGAAATACAATTAAAATCTCATTACAATTAAATTAAAATTTTTATGCCTGAATATCTAATAAGAATTTAACCCAATAACCATCTTGCCTAAATTTTGAAAGCTTAAGAGGTGAGATTTCCAAATTAAAAGTTTAAAGGAAAAATATCCATTTTGTGTTTAAGGAGGAAATGGGCATTATGCCAAAAACCTTATGTATCTAGCAGTAGAATTAACAGCATGGCTGCATATGTCTATCATTCTACTAAAAAAGAACAAAATTAATGCTCCTCAATATCAAGTAATTAATTTCTTTATTATAGAATTTGAATTCAAAGTAAGAAATTTCTTTTACATATCCCCAATGAATAAAACGAGTTACATACAATGTAAGTGGTAATTAATAAAAAGGATGTAATAATCCTATGGATTTGTGTAAGTGTGCAAAACTGCAAATGAGGTAAGGATTTGGAGAAAAAGACTAAAAAGAGGAATGATGTGGTTGGGTTTATGTCCATATTTAGTGGGACGTGGGAAAATGAGAGTCAACTGCTCCAACTCCAATGCTCTTATCATCATAATTATGGGAATTATAATGTGCACTAGTAGTGGTCATGAGTGCCATAATCTCCCCCATACAATTAAATTTTGTAGAAACTTTGATTGGTTTCAGATTTTCTTTTTTACCTTTCAATTCTTCACTCACCCGATTTTGTCAAAGCAAACAATTAATTCTTTTTCTATTCAACTTTTTTTTTTTTTTGCTCATGTGTCAAATATATATGGACTAGCTAGATATATATACATCACCAGTTCACCACTATATCAGGTTGGTTACACACTTAGCAGGGGTTTGATATTTTTAATAGATTGAAACCACATAAATCTAGAAGAGATTTAATACTAGGTA
>AWUE01019148.1:0-40574 GCA_001974825.2 Corchorus olitorius
ATTTGGTGCGCAACTTATTAATTAGGATTGTAAATCTATTGCTAGTTGGAATTCTATACCGTTTGGTTAGGTTTCACATGGTAGCAACTAGTGAATGGGAGGGGTTATCGAAAGATAGCTGGAACTCACTAGGAAATTATGAATGCGAATTGAATGCTCGCCCGTTTGGTGAGTGTTATTTGTGTAGGCTATAATTCACTATGCTTAATGTTGTTGAACCTTGAATTCTTTGTGCATTTGCCATAGGGTTAGGACCTCAATTAGGCTAGTTAATAGCGTTCGCTTTAATTAGTATTGTGGTGAATTCATGGGATTGATTAGCGTTTGTTGTCAATCTACGCCTTCTATCTTGATGAATATGTTAATATTTTTTGTTTCAATGATCAAATCAACCTGAATAGTCAATGCTTGGGATTGGAGTATTTATTTATCTTGTTGCTTAATTTTATTATTTTCTTGTTTATTTATTTTATTGTTCACATAATTCACAAAACCCCAAAAATTGTTAGTCTTAGGATTAATTAGAGTAAAGAAGTTTACACAACTCTCTGTGGGATCGACCTGAACTTACCCTGTCTATAGGAAAATTTAGTGATTTATTTTTGGTGGTGAACGACACCCATCAGTACTCAAGCTTGAGCAATTTTATATCAATGCCTAATGTAATGCATATGTTTGCTTTTAAGGCCGGCCGGTAATATTCAACCAATATTAGTGACAACTTCTTTTCTTCTTCTTCTAAAAAAAAAAAAAAAAAAAGTTCTTTCCAAACACAAGTCTAGCATGATAATCATGTAATAAATAAACCTCATAGGTAAAGATCAAATGCAGAATTTATATTAATCGAAGGAAAAATGAGAAAAAGTTTCAGATATAATTAAAATATGAACAAGGCAAGGGACAGGAAATGACCAAAGTAAAAACCAGCATATACATAGCTGGTTGCTATATCAAAGAAGATAAAAAAATAAAAAAATAAAAACCTCCAACACTTCAGCGGGAACTTTAAAGATTCATAGAGGAGTGTCAATCCAGTTGAGACACCCGACCTGCATAACTATTTTGAACCAATGCGACATTTCTGGAAAAGTAACCTCTTTAAATGTTTCATGTTGTGGATCATAAACAACAATTGCTCTGTTTCTATACTCTAATAAGATTTCACCAGTTTCTAAAATGCACAAAACTCGAACATATGAATTAGGTAAACGAGCCCTTCGGTGTAGGCCGAAGATCAGATTCCTTTGCTGCACTGTCCGAGGCAAGTAAGCCCCGATGGTGAATTCTTTAGACCAAGATTCCTTTGCACCATATTGCTTCATAACCCAAATCTCCAATTGTTCATTTTCATGATAAGCACCAGCTGAGAGACAACCTCGTAGAACCATCAGTTGGTGAAGACATTTGTCTAAGCCACAACAATCAGGTTTCGGTACCTCCTGGATTTGCTCAGTTGCTAGGTCAAACGACACGACCAAGCTTGCAGTGGTTTGCCTGTTAGGTCTTGAGAGCCAATGAAGTCTCCCTTTCACCATAGCTTTCGGCGTCGGCCAGCTGAAATCATAAGGTATAGTCCCTAAATTTCTCCAGGCAGGATCGCCAATAGTTAGAACATGGACCTCGGTGCTAAATACTGACATAGATGTGGCACCAAGGTTGCGGTAGCGTCTTCTAAGCAATGGTCTTCGAGAAATTATCTTAATAACCTTGTATTCATTTGTTGTTTGATGAAAACCGAATCCGATATGTCCCACCGCCATTGGATAGTCAATCAACTTTGGGAGCTCCAAGTAACGCCTTGTAAAAGGGTTGCAAATGTACAAGCCTTGAGAGTCACGCATGCATAGTAAGCCATTGCATGAATCTACCAAATACCTAGACTTATAGGAATCAGGAAGTTTCTTGAATATCACGTTTCCTTCGTTATGATCAGAGAAATCTACAAAGCAAAGTCGGTATGATAGTTCAGGACGGTTGCTTTGGAAGATGAAGGTTGAGGTTCCTTTGTTTACCATGTGTGAGAAATGCTTAGTGGCAAGAAGTGGATGTTGTATTAAACTTCGCCAAGCTCGGCAAACTAAAATCGATTGCATCAAAGATATTACCGGAAGCCTGGAGAGTATGCGGAGAATTATGTCCTCAGGAAGTTGATCCATCATTTTTGATGTGGAATTGCTCTGTTTCTTTAACAAGTTTGCTCTGTTTAATGTTCAAAGAAGCTAAAAATATACAAAAGACATGACACATGCACTAGTTTAATTACAAGTTTGTTTTTTAATTTCTTTTTCTGATATACTACATATATAAAAAAGTTTGTGGTTTTTGGCGATGAAAACTAAGCTAACAATGAATAATTTATTTGTATTTTGATACAATTAATAAAACAAAGACATAGTTGTCGATGATAGGGGAATATATTGTAGAGAAGTATATTCTTGGTGCTGTTGATACATGAAGACAAACAAGAAATGGTCATATTTAATCTAAGGAGAATAGACATGTTGGAGTATTGGACCCAAAGAAAAGGATGTACATTATTTGCACCCTCTGTTTTCACATTATTTGACAAGAAGTCGAGCACAATTGGACAAATCAGTAATCAAAATCAACAGAATTTGTCCCTTTGTCTAGCTGGTTGTGAGTGTTGGTGTGAGCATGATTTGGATGTGCATGAATAATTTTTCATTGAACTTGATTCGATACTGTAGGAGCTAAAAAAACCAAATCAATAACTCAATAATCAAAACCACAAATCAAACTTTATTTTAATCAACAAAACAATTGCCGCAATCGCAAAGCCATAGTCGACGGCTCTCAAAAACCACGAAACAAAGTTTTAATTTTCTTTTGGTTTCTCACATAATAGACTAACGGCACAAGCACAAAATCATAAGGCTTTTATATGCCTAGGTTTTATATGGGATTTAATCCCATGTACTCACCCACATTACAAGCCTTGTAACAAACCAATAAAAACTTGACACATAAATAAATTAAATAGACTTGGTTTAATAAAACCCAACATAGCCTCCCTTAAGCCAAGTCTTCAAGCTTCACCCTCCCAAGCATCTTCTTCAGCTTCAAGAACACATCCGTCTTCAATGGCTTCGTAAAGATATCAGCAACCTGCTCCTCAGATGAGCAAAACTCAACCGCGATCTCATTGTCTCTCACCAAGTCTCGAATGTAGTGATACTTGATGTCAATGTGCTTGCTGCGACCATGAAACACTGGATTCTTTGTCAATGCAATTGCTGACTTGTTGTCACAAACACCTTTGTAGGCTTCACCTGTTCATGTTGTAACTCACTGAGCATCCTTCGCAACCATACAGCCTGTGTAGCACAGCTTGCTGCTGCAATATACTCTGCCTCTGCAGTGGACAGAGCAACCACCTGTTGTTTCTTAGACAGCCAAGAGAACACACCAGTTCCAAGATGGAACGCAAAACCAGAAGTACTTTTCCGCTTTTCAACATCACCTGCCCAATCACTATCTGTATATCCAACAAGCTCCACATCATTAGCACAAGAGTAAAAAATTCCATCACTAAGTGTACCTTTGATGTATCTCAAAATACGCTTAGCTGCCTGCAAGTGAGATTGCCGCGGATTCTCCATAAACCTGCTAATTATCCCCACACTATACATGATATCAGGCCTCGTAGCTGTCAAGTACCGCAAACTTCCAACTAAGCTCTTGTAGTTAGTTGCATCAAACTAACTCACCACTGCCATCTGACACAAGTTTCAACCTTTCTTCAATAGGAGTCAAAATAGGATTGCAAGACTCCATCTTGAACTTCTTCAAGACATCACCAGCATACTTTTTCTGCGAAATAAATATACCAGCATCTGTTTGCTTCACCTCAATACCAAGAAAGTAAGACATCAAACCCATATCAGTCATCTCAAACTGAGCAATCATGGCCTCCCTGAAACTTGCTAACAACTTGGATTATCGCCAGTGAAAATTAAATCATCCACATACAAGCACACAATGATGATATCACCCTGCAAGTTAGATTTTACATACAAGGTATGCTCATATGGGCACCTATGAAAACCATGATCAAGAAAGTAAGAATCAATACGAGTATACCATGCTCTAGGCGCTTGTTTCAATCCATACAAGGCCCTTTTCAACTTGTAAACCTTGTCTTCTTCCCCCTTCTTAACATAACCTGGAGGTTGTTCAACATAAACCTCCTCCTCAAGAACACCATTCAAAAAAGCAGACTTAACATCCATTTGCATAATTTTCCAACTATTCTGAGCAGCAAGTGAAATAACCATTCTAACAGTATCAAGTCTAGCAACAGGTGCAAATACCTCAAAATAATCAATACCTGGCTTTTGCTTGTAACCCTTGGCTACCAAACGCGCTTTAAAGCGATCCACCTCACCATTGGGCTTGTACTTAGTCTTGTACACCCATTTAACACCAATTGGCTTCTTTTCCTTGGGAAGAGTAGTAAGCTCCCAAGTACCATTCTTTTCCTTATATAGGATCTATGATGGAGAACATTTCTCTAAGGTGACGTTGGTTCGTGGAAAGTAATGGAAAAATGTGGTAAGTTAGATAGGGAAAATAACTTTCCTATGTTTGGTTGGAGGAATCTAATTCCCACCATTTTCCTAGGAAAATATTACTTTTTTCCCTTATCTTTCTCTTATATTCTCAAAAATTTAATAACTTTCTCACATTAACCAAACACGGTAATCTTATTGCCACAAAAACAAAAAAATTACACTTTCCCACTAAAATAGCATTTCTAGGAAGGAGGTGTAAATAACATTACCACGTGATATCTAAGATACCATAACCAAACATAACCTAACACTTTATATCATTTTACATCGTCTCGTTTTAAGAAAGTTCATAAGGGAAAGGTCATAAGCAATAAGTTATCAATATTGTATAAACCATTTCTCGTTATAAGCTAGAGTAATAATCATAAAATAAGTTTTCTGCTCCATGTTATTTTCCAACAAGAAATCGTTTGATTTAATACAATAGAAAAAAGGGTTTAAGGAAGCTAGAACCAAAGGTAAAGATGTTAAAAGGACATTTGAAATGGAGGGAGTATTAGTAAATTGTCAAAATACTGTTACATGTCATAATTTATTGGAGTGTCAATCCAATTGAGGCACCCAACCTGCATAACTATTTTAAACCAATGTGGCATTTCTGGAAAGGTAACCTCTTTAAATGTTCCAAGTTGTGGGTCAAAAAGAACAATTGCTCTGTTTCTATACTCTAACAAGATTTCACCATTTTTCAAAATGCTCAGAACTCGAACATATGATTAGGGAAACGAGCCCTTGAGTTATTGTAGTGGAAAAGATCCATTTGCAGCATAGTCCGGGGCCAGTAAGTTCCGATGGTGTATTCTTTGATCCAAGACTCCTTCACACCATATTGCTTCATAACCCAAATCTCCAATTGTTCATTTTCATGATACGCACCAGCTGAAAGACAACCTCGTAAAACCATCAGTTGGTGAAGACATTTATCTAAGCCACAACAATCAGGTTTCGGTACCTCCTGGAATTGCTCAGTTTCAAGGTCAAACGACACGAGCAAGCTAGCCGTGAGCTGCCTGTTAGGCTTCGTGAGGCAATGAAGTTTTCCGTTCACCATAGCTTTCAACATTGGCCGAGTGAAATCATAAGGTATCGTTCCTAAATTTCTCCAAGCAGGATTGCCAATGGTTAGAACATGGACCTCGGATTCTACTAAATCATATGTGGCAACGTTGCGTCTTCTAATTATCAATGATCTTCGGAAAACTATTTGGAGCACTTTGTATTCATTCGCAGCTTGGTGAAAACTAAATCCAATATGGCCCGCCTCCATTGGATTGTTGGTCAATTTTGGGAGCTCTAAGTAACGCCTGGTGAAGGGGTTGCAAATATATATGCCTCGAAAGTCACGCATGCATAGCAAGCCATTGCATGAATCTACCAAATACCAAGACATAGAAGAATAAGGAAGTTTCTTTAAAATCACCTTTCCTTGGCTATGAGGAGAGAAATCTACAAAGAAAAGTTGGTATGATGATTCAGGGCGGTTGCTTTGGAATATGAAGGTTGGGGCTCCTTTGTTTACCATGTTTGAGAAATGCTTAGTAGCAAGAAGCGGATCTTGTATTAAGTTTTGCCAGGCTCGGCAAACTAATGTTGATTGAATCAAAGATATCACCGGAAGCTTGGAGAGTATGCCAAGTATAATGTCCTCAGGAAGTCGATCCATCATATTTGATGTCGGTTGCTCTGTTTCTTTGATAAGTTTGCCCTGTTTAATGATAAGAGAAGTTAAGGAAATACAAAGGACAAGACACATGGAAAAGTTTTCTTTTTCTTTTATTATTATGTTGTGTTTTATTCTCTTTTTTCTGATATACGTACTCCATAATATATACAGTAGTTATGTGGTTTCAGGCGATGAAAACAAAGTTAATGGTCCCTAATTTTTATGCATCTTGATACAAATTCATACGACGATGAAAGCAGAATATATCGTAGAATATATGGTATTCTTGGTGTTTTTTAATACATGGAAACAGACAAGAAATTGCTATATTTAATCTACGAAGAATAGATATGTTGGAGTATTCGGCTGAATGAAATGGATATATTGGCGAATATTAGCTTAGGACCACATTATAAGCTAGCACACTCTGTGTTCACATTAATTGATAATTAAGTCAAGAACAACTTAACAAATCAAAACAATCCAGCAAAAACTATCCCTTGCAGGGCTGGTATGTGTGATTTGGATGTGTATGAATATTTTTTTTATTGATTTTGATTTGACACCTAATTAGATCTATTGATGGGGAAACTTTACTACCATCTAATGTGTCGTTGAGCACTTGTAATCTTTTACAGAGTCCTATTTTTAGAAGAAACTTCGTATAGGAAAGGTCATAAAATATTAGTTTAACTATTTCTTGTTCACTAAGGAAGTTGGACTTAGTGTAGGCTTTCAAAGGTATTCAATGAGTTTTAATTTGAAAATGCAAACTGTAATTCTTAACCTGTCAACGTCCCTGAATTTTGCAAGAAGACAGATTTGGATTTGTACAATCCCACATACATATCTTATATGAAAGTTTACAAACTGAATTTATTCAAATGTTCATGCTAGTTGTCTTTTAGTCTTCGTTATAGGTCTGTACAGTAGCAAGAATTTCTTTGATTTATTATTATTACAAGAGAAGAATTTCAGGGAAGCTAGAGATCTTAAAAGCAAAACAAGAAGATTTCACCAATTTACTGTACAAGATAAGTTGATTCAAAGCTTTACAAATGTATAATTAAGAAATTCGTAGCCGGGACAAAATGTTTATCCTTATTTTGTTACTTCAACAGATTAGATAGTAATAGGAGTGTCAAAGCCAGTTGAGGCTACCAACATGAACAAATATTTTGAACCAATTGGGCATTTCTGGGAATGTAAGCTCCTTGAATGTACCCTGTTGTGGATCATATAGAACAAGTGATCGTCTTCCATACTCTAACAAAATCTCCCCACTTTTTAGACTGTATATGACGCGAACCCATGGATTGGGACAAGGAAGCCTTGGATAGTCCCGACGTTCTCGTCGGGGCCTCAGTTGCTGAAATGTACGGGGCAAATAAGTCCCAATGTTGAACTCCTTGATCCAAGACTCCTTCACACCATATTCCTTCATGACCCAAATCCCCAATTGTCTATTTTCACAAGTAACAATGGATACACAACCTTGACGAATCATGAGATGGTGAGGATACTCATCCATTTCACATGGTTTTGGTACCTCTTGGAATTGCTCTGTTTCAAGATCAAACGATATGAGGAATCTAGTAGGGGACATCCTGTAAGGCCTGGAAAGCCAATGGAGTCTTCCGTTGAGTATAACTTTTGATGAGTGCCAAATAAAGCGGTGAGGTATTGTTCCCAAATTTCTCCAAGCAGGGCTGCCAATAGTCAGAACATGAACCTCAGTATATACCAATGTAGATCGATCAACATTAGTAGGTGCCCGTGCATCTCCTTTTCGCAACGGTCTTGTGTGAAGCAACTTGTATTCTTTTGTGGTTGAATGGAAAAAGAATTCCAAGCGTTCCAATTTTGCTGGAAAATTGAAGATTTTCGGGAGCTCCATAGATTGCCTGGTAAAGGGGTTGCAAATGTATATGGCTTGAGCTCTGGCATCACTCATGCAGAGCATGCCATTACATGAATCTACCAAAGACATCTCCATGATGGCAATTGGAGGCTTCTTGGTAATAAGATTTCCTTGCCTATCATGAGACAAATCTGTATAGAATATTAGCTGATGTTTGTCGGGCGGATGGCGTTGTAAAATGAAGCTTGGATCATTGTCAGCCATGTTTGAGAAATGGTCACTAGCAAAAAGGGGATCTTGTATTAAACTTCGCCAGGATCGGCAAACTAACTTTGATTGCATCAAATATGGTATAGGAAGTCTGCATAGTATCCGAATGATGACCTCCTTAGGAAGACGTTCCATCATATTTGCTGCCGCTAATAGCTCTGTCTTGACAGTTTTGCTCTTTTCCATGATCACCCTTCTTCGTAGTATTTACGATAGTATAAAGATGGATGTAGATGACAAGTTATGTTATATTTGCAATTTTGGAGTTAAAAACAAAGTTTGTGGTTCATAATTTTTATTTTTAATACAAGTTGATAAAACAAGAAATATATAGTATTGTTCGTGATAAGAAGACAAACAATAATAACAAGAAAAATTTGATAATGAAATTGGGTTAAATTTCATGTTTATTCAATAATTTAATTATTTGTTTTTATATATTTCATATCAACCTTTTCAGCTGTATGTTACTTAGGGATGAGAATCTTTTACCCCATAAGACATAAAGTAAAGGAATGATTTCCTTATAAAAGTTTAGGCACAATTTTGAATTTTAAAATCCACCCTGGCAAAATGTTTTATTTCTTTAAGAACAAAAGTTTGGAAAATAATAATTTTGTCACGTGGAATTCTTTTGCCACGTGACATGCTGACGTGAGTAGCGTTAGCAGAGCATTAGTATTCCGTCTCAAAAAGGGGCTATTTGGCCAAAATTGAGAGTACAATGGTGATATTGACCAAAATCAAGGTTGAGAAACTTATTTGGCCGTAATCTATAAGTTCAGGGGCCAAATTGATCATTAACCCGAAAAATATGACAAAGATAAATTGGGGTATTAGTCAATTTTCATGTTCATTCAATAATTTAATTATTTGTTTTATATTTCATATATATTCAACCTCTTCAGCCGTACGTAATGTAAGTTAGGGATGAGAATCTTTTACCCCATACCAGACATAATAAAGGAATGATTCCTTATAAAAGTTTAGGCACAATTTTTAAAAAGGGTAATTATTTGATATATCGGCGGTGTAAATTTTTGACTCCACAAACGGGTTGTGGAGTTGACACATGTCCATTTTTTTAATTAATTAAGTTTAAAATATTTCAATCTAATCCCTAGATGACACATGTCACCCTTTAGGATCCGCTTGTGTAGTCTGCTAAACTCCACCGCCGGTGTATTGTATAATTTGCCTTTTAAAAAAAATTTCAACAGGGTAAATTATAAATTTGGAGATTTATTGTGATTATGGTTTGTCTACATAAATAAATAAATAAAACCTAAACAAGGACTAACATAAATAAATATAACACATATATGACAACATTTAGTGGACAAAAAGCATGAATTGATTCACAAAAATAGCGCAAAAGATAAATTTATCCCTAAGATAGAATCAAATGTAAATAGCTAATTAAGGATTTGAGGGGAAAGTACTGCAGGTAATATAAGGCAAATAATGAACCAATCAAATCAAGGTATATTAAGATGTTCATAAACATTATAAAGAAATTAATAAACAATCACGTACTTATCCATTTTGTTAATTTTACAGCTTAATTATTAGGAGGTGTGTCAAGCCAGTTGAGGCTGCCAACATGAACCTTTATTCTGAACCGAATAGGCTTTTCTGGAATGGTAAGTTCTTTGAATGTTCCCTGTTGCGGATCATATAGAACTAGTAATCTGCTTCCATACTCTAATAAGATCTCCCCACTTTTCAAACTACATATAACTCGAACACTTGCAGTAGAGAAAACAATTCGTTGTCCATGGAACCTTGATTGCTGCCATGCACGGGGCAAGAAAATCCCAATGTTGAATTCCTTGGTCCAAGACTCCTTCACACCATATTCCTTCATGACCCATATCTCCAATTTTCCTTTTTGATATGCAGCAATGGATACACAACCTAATAGAATCAAAAGACGATGAAAGCACTTACCCAAACAATCGGGTTTAGGTAGCTCCTGGAATTGTTCTGTTTGGAGGTCAAATGATATGAGTAAGCTAGGATTAGAAAGCCAATGGAGTCTTCCTTTGATTGTAACCTTCGATGCTGTTCGAATAGAGCCGTGTGGTATCTTTCCTAGATTTCTCCAGGCAGGGCTGCCCATGGTCAAAACATGAACTTCAGAATATCGTATGGAACCAGATTGATTAGAATTAGGATTAGGACCGTATCTTTGAACCACATGGACAAGCTTGTATTCTTTTGTTGTTGGATGGAAACCAAATTCCAAGTGTCCCAACTGTTCTGGACAATTGACTTCCGGAAGCTCTATACAAACCCTGGTGAAGGGGTTGTAAATGTATATGATTCGATCTTTGGCATCGCGCATGCAGAGTAATCCATTGCATGAATCTACCAAATACATGGGCTTAATGACACTCGGAAGCTTCTTTAAGATCAGATTTCCTTGGCTATCATGAGACAAATCTGTGAAGAAAAGCTGATATGTGTTGTCTGGCAAATGGCTTTGTATGACGAAGCTTGGACCATTGTCGACCGTGTGTGAGAAATGCTCACTAACAAGATGTGGGTTTTGTATTAAGCTTTGCCAGGCTCGACAAACCAACTTCGATTGCATCAAATCTGTTAAAGGAAGCCTAGAGAGTATCCGAATTATGATGTCCTGAGGAAGACGATCCATCGTATTTGGTGTAACTGCATTAATTTTGCTCTTCTCCTTCTTCTCCATAGTAAAAGATAGAAAAAATGATTATATAGAAGAAATCGTCATAAATTGTAGTTTTCGCGTTCAAAACGAAGCTTTCAATTTATAATAATTTTATTTTTACTTAAATAGAAAATTGATATTGAAAGCAAAGTCATCACAGACAATACCTATATTATAAAGAATTGTTGGTCTTACCGATGCAAGAAGACAAACAATAGAAAACATCATTTAGATCAGATGGGCTTAAAGACTATATACACTCTATTAAAACTAGTACTTTGTGGGATCGAAGTTTGTTGGAAAGTGATTTTAAATTACATGTGTGATATAATGTTTTTGTTAATTTTGAAAAGATTAAAATTTTCCAAGTTCCTAAGTCCGTTTGGTAGGAAGGAAAGAAATGGGTGAGGAAGGAAATTTGCTCAAATCAATGATTGTGATGCACAACAAACATGCTACTTTGTAGCTCAACCCTTAGATTGATGAAATTTCCTTCCTTATCCTTTTCCTTCCTTCCTACCAAACGGATCCAAAGTTATTAAGAATAAGCTCATCAATTTTTTCGTTATAAGTAAATTTTGATAGCCATTTTATAATAATAGAAGTTATCAAATTTATAGTAATTTTTTTAGAACACAAATTTATAGTAATTAGTTATTGAAACATTATATATATTTTAAAAAACAATATGTGAACCAACAAATTTAATAAATTTTCATTAGAGTTAACAATTTCATCAACAATGGATGCTATCAAATTTATAATACACATTACTAAAAAACCTATGTAGTTATGAAAAATGCTTTACATCAACAAATCCAATAACATCTGGTGATAAGTAAATATGGTAACAATTTAATCAATAAATGAAGTTATCAAATTTACAATACTTAATTACTGAAAAAGTTGTAACGGTTATGAAATAATTTATATATTTATCAAAAAATTTAAAACCATTTATTATATTATATATTTACGAAAAATTTAAAACCATTCATTATATCATTTGTCAAATTATTCTGAGACACAACATTTGAGTGTTGGTTTCATTTGGAATAAGCGTTCTCTCAAGAACAATCTTTTGTGTGGAAACGCAGAAAATCGTGAAGTTGATTTTTTTGTCTTCTTAAAAAAAAACTTTATTTGATGAGTATAGTTTCCAGTAAGTTTTACTCAGTTCAAAATACGACATTTAAGAGTTGTATTTGTTCGCAAAACCATGAAGTTGATGTTTTAGGCTTAAAAAAAAGAAAAAAAACTTTATTTGGCAAGCCAATTTTTCAATAAGCTCTGCTGACATAACAGTGTTTGTTGGTTTAAAAAAAATCAGTCTGATCATTTCCAAATAAATAATGTTTCGTGCACAAACACATAAAATTGTGAAGTTGAGATTTTAGGCTTTGAAGAAAGCTTTGTTTGGAAAGCCACTTTCAAATGAGCTCTACTAACTCAGAAATACGACATTTGAGCGTTGGTTACACAAATAACGCATTTGGAATGAACATTTTTCTCAAGAACAACGTTTTGCGCACAAAATCGTGAAATTCAAGTTTTAGGTTTTGAAGAAAGTTTTTTTTTTCTTTTTTGGCAAGCCCCCTTTTCAATGAGTTTACTCACTCTGAAATATAACATTTTAGCGTAGATTTCGCAAATGATGTATTTGGAATGAGTATTTTCTCGAGAACAACGTTTTGGGCACAAATGTGCTAAATTGGGAAGTTGAAGTTTTAGCCTTCTTAGAAAACTTTATTTGGCGAGTCCATTTTCCAGTAAATTATGTTCAAATATGTAATGAAGGGAAACCTAATATGTACTAATTTTTCAATATATTTCTATGTCATTTTGGTAGTTGTTTTATGCTCCAACATAGAAATTTGGATAACCACACTGTGAAATTTTGATAACCACACAAAGAAATTTTGATAACCTTAGTGTGAAATTTTGATAATCTCCCTATGGAATTTTGATAATCACACTATAAAGTTGATAGCTGCACTATGAAAATTTTGATAACCATGCTTTGAAATTTCGATAACCTCCCTATGATAATGAAACTGTGATATCCTCTCTATGTAATTTTGATAATTAATTAATTACTGCATAAAATTTTCAGAACCTCCACTAACCCCAAGGATATAGGGACTCTATATTTTATCTTCGATGCCATTGCTGGTAACATCCCTATAAAATTTTGATATGCAACAAATTTTGATAAATTTCCTCCCTATGAAATTTTGATAACCACACTATAAAATTTTGATAACTTTCGTATGAAATTTTGTTAACCTCCCTAAGAAATTTTGATAACCTTTTTATGAAATCTTGGTAACCTCTATGTGAAATTTTGAAAATTACACTATGAAGTTTTGATAACCTTCATACGAAATTTTGGTAACAACACTATTAAATTTAGATAGCCTTCCTATGTAATTTTGGTTTTATTGTCAGGTTGATTTTTCTATGTTGTGTCAATTGCGTCATTACATCTTCTTCATTGTTTATTGGGGAAAATGTGTGCACTAGATCATTTTCTGGTGGACTTCCCTACTTTGTTTCCTTCCACTTCATACCTTCCCACCCCGACTTTCACCTTTGATCATCTTCAAAATTTTGCTGGATAATCCTATCTTTGATATGCTTTCAAGCTTAAGGCAATTGTAAAAGGCTATATGCTTTCTAATTTTGATTCTTGACTTATTTGCTTTCTATTAATTTTACTTGTACCCCCTTAAAAAAAAGCCTCAATATAATACTCTTATACATATAATTATAAGGTTTCTTAATAATTTATTTAAACATAATTATACTTTAAAAAGGGTATATTACATATATATACTATGTGGTTTTGAGTGGAACAAATATGAACCTTAAGGTTTAAATTTTAAGATTGAGTTTAGTTTCTGTTATCAAATCCTTAACAGTAGTTAAGTGTCGAAATTTAAACCCTAATGATCAAGATTTAAAAAAAAAATTATGCTTGCAGTATTGCATGCTTCTTATTAAGGCTTAATGGAAAAAATTGGCACTTGAACTTTCCGTCAACGGTCAAATAAGCTCATTGAAACTTCTAACAAAATTCAAATTTTCTTTTACAAAAAATACGGGTTTGGGGTTTCCCCAGGGGGGGATTTAAGGTAAAAGTAATTATTTTTTATTTCAAAAATTTTTGAAATATTTTTCAAAAAAATTTCCTTTTGCTGATGTGGCATTTTTAACCACTTGTCGCGATGACGTGACACCGTTGGACGACGCCACTAGGGAACCGTCTGAAAAAGCCTTGATTTGGCCAAAAATGGTAGTTTAGGGGCTTATTTGTCCAAAATTGAAGTGCATGAGATTATTTGACCACTGACAAAAAGTTCAGTGGCCAATTTTTTCATTAGGCCTTCTTATTAATAGTATTATTAATCATATTTGAAAAATATAAAATATATTATAATTTATAACTTTATTTACAGTTCTAGCTGTGGGAGGTCTTTGAATTCCATTATTAAAGTAATATATAAGAAATAATATTAAAAATAAAACCTTCAAAAAGGTAAGAAAGGCATAACCTCATTTTGAAGTGTTGTTGTTTCACGATAATGAATTAATTATTTTATTTGTTGTAATGTGAGACATATTACTTCACAATCCTAAACAGCATAGCAAAACAGAAAAGCAAAGTTACAAAAATAATAAGTAATTTTTTTTGAAATCTAATAACTAATAAGTAAAATATTTGATAAATAGAAAATAAAATTAAAATCAAAGTTATTATTAAAATCAATTTGTGATGAATGCTTATGACGAACCATAACATCAATTATGGCTTTACACACAAAAAAAATTCAATTAGAGTTAGTTCTATAGTAGCTACGGTTCAATTCCTAATAGCCTTATTTACCAAAAAGAAAGAACCATACAAATAAACTTTCTTACTGCAAAATAGACATGTCGAAGAATAAAAAAGAAAATAAATGAAAGACGATTTATGTCTTATTATATCAATTATCAATCTAATTCACATCGATTTTTCTTTTTTTGTTAAGTATATGGAAGACATGCCGAACTCTTCCTAGCTTTCAATTATGGATAGTGCACGTAGCTAATTTCCCAAATAGAACAATTTTATAGCAATTATAACTATTTGTAAAATACAAAATTTGCCGTTGAATTTAATTATGGTTTAATAAATTGGTGATTTTGTAAAAGTTGTTCCTTCTAGCCACCAATGAATTAATTAAATAAATATAAATTATAAATAAAAAATTCAAATAATTTTGGGAAGTATATAATTATATGGACTTACAATATCTTTCCATAATTAATAAAAAAAGTTTAATGACTAAAAAAGACAATGATTAAAATTTTATTATTTAATAATATTAAGGGTATTTATGAAATTTCCCAATTAAAATTTTTGGGTTCGTGATTTTATATAGTAGTAAGATAAGATAAGGGTTTAAATTTTATTAGGATCATCCTAAAAAGGTCACTTTTTAGGATGCCATTAAGATGATGCCACCTAGGTTTTTCTAGATCAACATCAAATTTTAATTTACACCATACCTCACCAAATTACATCAAGTTAAAATTGAATAATTTTATTAAACAATTTTTTTAAGAACAATAAATTTTATCTTTAACATGAGATTTTTTCACTAATTAATTTGTTTTTGAAAGGCAAATAAGTTTATTTATTGATTAAAGTAAAGGAACAAAGCAATAAGGAAACATAACAACCAGAACCAGTACAAACAAATCCAGAAACAGAGCAAAAACAAAACAGTCCAGAGCAGAACAAAGACAAGCCCAACACAAGAAGCAAAGCATCAGTTAAACACATTAACCAAAGGCTCTTGACGATCAACCCCTTGTTTAGCCAGTGAATCAGCCTCTTGATTGCCCTCTCTTAGAATATGCTAAATGATGAAAACTAAGATATTTTTTTTCAAGGAAGAGATATGAGCTGACCATTTCCGCAGCCTCCAAGGTGTTTCTTCAAAATTCTCAACCCAAAGAATAACATTTTTGGAATCGCTTTCAATCACTAAACCATGAGAATTACACCAAGATGAAGCACAAAAAAGCAACAATGCTTCTCTAACCGCACATAATTCCGCCTCATTTGATTCCATAACCCCGATTGACTTAGAGAACTCCATCCAAACTTTACCGTTCTCGTCACGCAAGACACCTCCAATACCAGCTGGGCCTGGTTTGCCCCTAGCAGAACCGTCGACATTAAACTTCATAAAACCAGTCTCAGGCTTGCTCCACTCGATGTTACCTCTAAACAAGGGATTGAATATATTTAATTACTTGTATTTTTTGACTTTTTAAAATTGAATATTTAGTTGTAATTTTTTTAACGTGACTTTTTGTTTTTCACATTAAGATTTTTCTGGAATGGAATAGATTATTTTGCTGTAAAGTGGCAAATTGACGTGAAAAAATCAGTTTCCAAAAGAAAAAAAAATTCTTAGTGTAACGTTACAGGAAAGTTACAAGTTATTATTCAATTCTAACTATTGTTAATTAGGTTTAGATAGGTTAAAGTACTAATTAATACGATGTAATTTGGTGAAATAGGGTGTAAATTAAAATTTGATGTTAATCTAGAAAAGCCTAGGTGGCATCATCTTAATGGCATCCTAAAAAGACCACTTTTTAGGATGATCCTAATGGAATTTAATACTTATAGATATGTCATCGAATATTTAAAAAAAAAAAAACAAAGCTAGCAAAATAAGAAAAGAAAATTGTTATGTCATTGACTCATAATAGGAGCGAGCAACTTATACATAATGCAGTACAAGGTGGAGGGCAAAAAATAAAGCCATTCAAAGCACATCAAGGTATATGAAATTAAGATGTTTAAAACGATCAGAAATTAACAGCAATGCTTTTGTTACTTTTTTACTACTTACATATTAAGAGGTGTGTCGAGCCAGTTGAGGCTACCTACATGAACAATTATTTTGAACCAAGTAGGCATTTCTGGAAAGGTAAGCTTTTTATATGTTTCTAGTTGTGGATCATACAGAACAAGTGTCCTACTTCCATACTCTAATAAGATCTCCCCGCTTTTCAAACTACATATAACTCGAACAAACGGATAAGGGTTAACAACAAATCTTCCTCGAAGCATCGGTTTCCGCAATACGCGAGGCAAAGAAGCCTCAATGTTGAATTCCTTGATCCAAGATTCCTTCACACCATATTCCTTCATGACCCAAATCCCCAATTGTCCATTTTGATAAGCAGAAATCGATAAACAACCGCTTAGAATCATGAGACGATGAAAACACTTGTATATGCCACTGCCACTGCCACAACAATCAGGTTTAGGTACCTCTTGGAATTGCTCTGTTTCAAGGTCAAACGATATGAGTAAGCTAGGCAAGGAGTATCTCTTCTTAGGCTTAGAAATCCAATGAAGTCTTCCATTAATTATAACCTTGGATGCCTTCCGAATAAAACGATGAGGTATTGTTCCTAAATTTCTCCAGGTGAGGCTGCCAATGGTCAGAACATGAACTTCAGAATGTTGTTCTACTATAGATTGATTAGTATTACTGGGACAATATTTTTTTCCTATATGGACCAACTTGTATTCTTTTGTGGTTGGATGAAATCCAAATTCCAAGGGTCCCAATTGTGCTGGAGAGTTGACCTTTGGGAGCTCTATAGATTGCCTTGTAAAGGGGTTGCAAATGTATAGGGCTCGGTCTCTAGCATCTCGCATGCAGAGTAAACCATTGCATGAATCTTTCAAAAACATCTGCTCAACGGGACAAGGAGGTTTCTTTGAGATCAAATTTCCTTGGCTATCATGAGACAAATCTGTGAAAAAAAGTTGATATCGATCTGGCAAATGGCTTTGTATGATGAGGCTTGGATCATTGTTAGCCATGTTTGAGAAATGGTCACTAGCAAGAAGGGGATCTTGTATTAAGCTTCGCCAGGCTCGACAAACCAACTTTAATTGTATCAAATATGTTAGAGGAATCCTGGATAGTATCCGAATGACGATATCCCGAGGAAGGCGATCCATCATATTTGCTGCTGTTGGAATTTGCTCTGTCTTTCGAACTTTACTCTTTTCCATCTTCTAACAATATGCTAGAAATTGTGCAAAACAAGTCATCATATATTGTTGTTTTGGCGTTTAAAACAAAGTTGTCAAGCCTATCAAAAGAAAAAAAAAAAAATGTTTTCATTGCATAACATTTTTCACTTGCATAAAAAAATTGATCAAAAGATAAACAAAGTCATCAGTGATAGTACATATATAAAGAATTGTTGGTCTCATCGATGCAAGAGGACAAGCAAATAAAAAATAAGTCGTTTTTTGCTAGGCTTAAAGGATATTCCTGCCGTCCCAAATTGATTCGTTCAAATTTGAATTGACAAATAGACTATTAAATTTGGAAGGAATTAATGTATGGGTTTCATACAATTTATAAGGTTTGTTACTTAGTTTGTTATTTTGATAGTGATTATCAGTTGTCTGGTCATTTCTCATTTAATGGTTGCACATACATGTCATAAAATTTTAAGGAAAAGAAAAAACCCTTCTAGTTGATTAGTTTTGTCTATAATCATACCCTATGAATTCTCCCTTAATTCTATGTGAATATAGCTCTTTATAATTAAGTATATTTTTAAAATCCACACATTGGTGGTGTTAAGGGAGATGGTTCTCATGTTCATTCAAATAAATATTTATTTTCATAAATATATTCGACTTGATGCAGTATACATATCGACGTTTAAACAGAACTTCTACAATTCCTAATGAGGAAGTAATTTAAATTTTACAATTTAATAATCTGTAGTAATGTAACTGTGACTTTAACACCTTGGAAATTAGTTAAGATGGAATTTCAAGCCATTTGAGGCTGCCTATATGCTCAACTATTTGGAACTGATTTGGCATTTCCGGAAAGGTAAGGTCCTTGAACGTTCCCTGGTGTGGATCATAGAGAACAAGTGCTCTGCCATTGTACTTCAATAACATCTCACCACTCTTCAAGATGCATAGAATTCCAACAAATGAATTTGGGAAATGAAGCCTTGAATTATTGAAGAATATAATATCTTGTTGATTGAATGTTCGAGGGACATAAGTAGTCCCAATGCTGAATTCTTTGATCCAAGACTCTTTCACACCATATTCCTTCATAACCCAAATCTCCAATTGCTCATAATTTTCATGATACGAACCAGCAGAAAGACAACCTCGTAGAACCACCAAACCATGAAAACACCTGTCTAAACTTGAGCCGCAACAATCCGGTTTAGGTACCTCTTGGAATTGCTCAGTTGCAAGCTGGAACGATATGAGCGAACTAGCCGTTGTGTACTTGTTAGGCTTGGAAAGCCAATGAAGTCTCCCATTTACCATAACTTTTGATGTAGGCCTAATAAGCCTATAAGGTATCATTCCTAAGTTTCTCCAAGCAAGGCTTCCAATAGTAAGAATTTGAACCTCGGATTGAATTAAATTTTGTGAAGGTACAAAAGAATTGCCTAACGACCTTCTCAAATATCTTTGAAATACTATTTGGATCACCTTGTATACTTTCGAGATTGGATCAAATCCCAACCACAATTGTCCCGGTCTTGCATACTTGGTCAATTTTGGGAGCTCAATATAAAGCCTGGTGAAAGGGTTGCAGATGTATATGCTTTGTGAAGTATTATGCATGCAGAGCAAGCCATTGCATGAATCTGCCAAACACATAAACATAGCGAAATTGGGAAGTTTCTTTGAGATGATGACCTGATCATCTCCTTCGGTATGAGAAGAGAAATCTATGAAGTAAAGCTGGTCCGGGATTGGCCAATTGCTTTGCAAGATGAAACTCGGATCATTGTGGGCCTCAGCCATGTGCAAGAAATGCTTGGTAATAAGAAGTGGGTCTTGTATTAAGATTTGCCAAGCTCGGCAAACCAACTTTGATTGCAATAAAGATATTAGAGGAAGCCTTGATAGTATATGGAGGATGACCTTTTGAGGAAGTTGCTCCATCATATTTGATGCTGACGGGCTTTTCTTCGGAAGCTTGCTATTTTTCATGGTCGATTTCTCCATGTTTAGGGTGAGATGATGATCATGGAGAGCCAAAGACTAGAGAGATGTGTAGAAGACAAAGTAATGAAACAATATTGCACTTTTTTCTAGCTTTTGGCGATCACAACGAAGTTGTCACATCCTTCAACGATTATTTTTATCATCTAATGATGAAATCATGAAAACGATAAGATGAACAAAAGAGAGAAAATGATGGATATCTATATCTATATCTATATCTATATACTATATAAGTCTAAACTTCAAAACCATTGATCTGAAATATCTAAAATAACCTTTTTAATTTTAAAAGTTTAGTATTCATTTAAAGAGTAAACATGTATTTATCAAATTAAACTTTTAAGATTCAATATGTAATTTCATTTATCAATTAAATTAAATATATTATTATATTAAAATTTATAATTTCTTTTACCGCACCCTTATTTCAATTAATTTTTAATTACTATGTAATATATATAATAACTAAAATACTTACATTAATTAAATGGAATACTATAATAACTGAAATACTTACATTATATGACCAAAAAAGAACACTTACATTAATTAAATTCTTAGGTTTTTTTTTAATTCAAATTCTTAGGTATTTGTGCAAACGTATTGACTAAAAAAAATATTGTTTCCTTAATAATAAATAAATTGGATCTTAATATCTTTTATAATTTTGAAATTTTGTTTGACATTGATCTAATTTAATTTAATAAATCAACCACTAATGTTCAACTAATTTTTTTTGGTATAATTCTATATATATAATAGTAATGTGTTGTATCTTATTCACTACAACTTTGTTAGTAATCTTAGACTTAAAAAATTAATAACATTCACCATTGATAAAGTTATTAAGCGTGTAAGGTTGCTACATTTCTTGATATGATACTATAGTTTAGCTTTCTAATTAGTAAGCATAAACGAAAAATTTGATAACCAAAATTGCTAAGAATGTAGGTTATTAAATTAGATGAAAGTTATCTAAAAAAAATTAGTTGAAAGTAGTATAATGCCTTTTTAATGATCATTATAGTTTTTTTTTGTAACCTTAAATAAGATCATTACCTTATTGCTATGTTATTTTAGATCACATTGATCATTCATTAATTTGGTAGAGTTATAGCGAGATACCAATTTAATTTTACTTCAACTTGCCAAAGATACGCATATATAGTATATAAATTATTTCTCTATCACCAAAAAAAGGAAGGACATATGAATTAGTAACTAGGAACCAATTTTGTACACCTAATTTTATACTTCCTTATGTTGCATTAAGTTTAGTTATAAGTTATAACCTTATATGAAAATTTGACTTACAGGTCCGGGTATGTTTGATTGAATTGTGAGATTTTGGAGAAATATGATAATCAAAATTACAAAAAATGTAATAAGAAATATGATAACCAAAATCACAAAAGATGTAAGGTTATTGAATTAGTGGATAGTACTATACCTCTTTTGTGATCATTATAGGTTTTTCGATAACTTTTGAGAAAAAAATGGCAAATATTCACCGTTGATGAAAGTTTACTAATGTTATTAAAAAAATAAGGATTGGTAAATACAATTTTAATAAATTTTATAGCATTTTTAGTAAATTTAAGTAATAAAATTTGTAATTAACACTTTATTGATGATAAAAGGTTACTAAAATTAATAAGGATGTAAGGTTCTTTCAATCTAGATAGTACTATAATGTTTTCCATAATCTTTTAAGTAATTAATCTTAGATAAGAAAATCAGTACTGTACGTATCTTTATAGTGTAAGGTCATTAAATTAGTTGATAGTACAATACATTTTTTATGATTATCATAGCTTTTTCGGTAACTTTTGAGGAAAAAAATGGTAAATCTTCACCATTGATGAAAGTTTACTAATGTTATTAAGAATGTAATGATTGATATATACAATTTTAAAAACTTTTATAGCTTTTTTAGTAGATTACTCAAGTAATTAAATTGGTAACTTTCATTATTGATCATAAAAAGTTACTAAAATTAATAAGGATGTAAGATGACTTTTTTTTGCTACAAAAGTACCAGAAGTAAAAGAGATGGCAGTAACTACGGCCTCAGGATGCCAACCCCGATCCGGTCTTCAATAAGGATGTAAGATGACTTGAATCTAAATAGTACTATAATGTTTTTCGGCAAAAAGAAATATTAAGAATGTAAGGATTGGTAAATACAATTTTAATAACTTTTTTTTAGCCTTTTTAGTAGATTACTTAAGTAATTAAATTGGTAACATTCATTATTGATCATAAAAAGTTACTAAAATTAATAAGGATGTAAGATTATTTGAATCTAGATAGTACTATGATGTTTTCATAACTTTTATAACCTTTAATTAATTAAGTAATCTTAGATAAGAATATTAATCAGCGACCAATATTACTAATAATGTAAGGTTGTTAAAAATAATAGACTGTAAAATACCTTTTTGGAATTTGGATAACCAATACAAGTTTTTAGTAATTTTAGGTAAGAGAATTGATAACTATCTTATTACCTAAGTTACGAAGGATTTAAGGTTACTTAATTTTTATTGATAGCATCGCAGCCTTTTTAATAACCTCTAAAGGTTTTTTTTGGTTACTTATGTAAGAAAATCGGTATCAATTACTTACTAAATATGTAAGATATCAATTAAGAATATAATTAAGGTTGTTAAATTTGTTAATAGCATCATGCCTCGATCCTAAAACGTCTTTTTTAGGCATCTAATAAAAAAACATGTCACTCGATAAGGCTTGGTCCGAAAACGTCTTTTTTTATGCATCTAATAAAGAACATGTCACTTGATATTTGATTAATAATACTATCTATGTAACAACACTGGATTAATTCTAACTACATTTATCTAATTAAACATAAAAGTAATAATAAAATGCAATACATGTAACATAAAATCAAGAAAAAATATTGTAAGTTTCTTTACAACTTTGCCTTAATTGATGTTAAAAAAATTCGAAAGGTTTAATTTGAGGTGAAAACGAATTAATTTTGTTTAAGAATATGAAATCCAAAAATAGAAGAAGAAAGAAAAATCGAGCTTTCTATATTCCAAAGACGATACTTGCTGCATTCAATTAAAAATAAAAAGTTGATTCTCATCCATTTCAAGAGCTTCATAGTTTGAAATTTTAGATAAGTTTGTTAAACCAATAAATTTTCCTACGTATCATGAATATTGGTGAAGTTCTTCAAAAAAGGGTTTAGAAGAGAAAGAAAATAAGATGAAAAGAGGAAGGAAACAACCTTAAAAGTATTTATTATTCCCTCCCCATTATGGATTAATTAGGATTAAGTGGTTTTAATGGGATTTTTTTAGTACAAGTTAGAATATAGTAGTAGCATTCAAAACTTATTTGATAGCGAACAGTATAGTTATTTTGATATAATTTTAAATAGTTTTAAGTAAGAAGATTCATAACCTTTTTTTTTTATATAAAAAGTTACTAAAATCATCCAAGAGCGCAATTAGGTTTGTAGAGAGCATTATAGCTATTTTAATACCTTTTATAATTTTTTTTATAATTTTAGATTGCAAGATTAATAACATTCATAATTGACGAAAATTATTAAAAGTAATAAAAACATAAGGTTACTGAATTTGTTGATAGGACTATAGCTTCTTTTTTTTTAATCTTCGCAACTTTTTTTACTAATCTTAGATATGAAAATTATACTCCTCATTAAATTGATAAAATGCTACTAAATTTATTAAAGATATTAGGTTACTAAATTACCTTATACTATAAAAATTTTTATAACCTTTATAACTTTTTTAACAACCTTAAAGAAGAACATTGGCAAATGCCATTATTAATAAAAGGCTACTAAAATTACTAACAGTATAAGGTTAATTATTGAATTTATTCATAACATTCAAAAACCTTTGATAACTTAAATAGCTTTTTAATGAACATTTGATGAAGAAATTGATAATCTTATTCTTATCTTTTTTTTTTTTGCATCAGAGATCGATAACCTTCTTAATTGATTAATGTTTAACTTTCGTTCTTAATAGCCCTTAGTTTTTTTAGTAAATTCAAATATAAAATTGACAACTTCCTTCATTATTGAAGATAACCATAATTGAATAATATTAAGTTTCTTTTTGTTCGTTCAATGAGATTAATTATTTCAAATCTCTGTAAACTAAACGACCAGATTTTGATAATTAATTAATCAAAATTTAGGAAAATAAAAAGTACGCATGTGTGACATATATGATTTATCAATTATTAACATACGTTCAGCGCACGTTCTTTAACTAGTAATATTAAAATTTATTCTTTTACCGCACCCTTATTTCAATTAATTTTTAATTCCTATGTAATATATATAATAACTAAAATACTTACATTAATTAAATGCAATACTATAATAACTGAAATACTTACATTAATTAAATTCATAGGTAATTTTTTTTATTCAAATTCTTAGGTATTTGTGCAAACGTATTGACTAAAAAGAAATATTGTTTTGTTGGCAAAAAAAAGAAATATTGTTTCCTTAATAATAAATAAATCGGATCTTAATATCTTTTATAATTTTGAAATTTTTTTTGACATTGATCTAATTTAATTTAATAAATCAACCACTAATGTTCAACTAATTTTTTTTGGTATAGTTCTATATATATAATAGTAATGTGTTGTATCTTATACACTACAACTTTGTTAGTAATCTTAGACTTAAAAAATTAACAATATTCACCTTTGATAAATTAATCGGATCTTTAATATCTTTTATAATTTTGAAATTTTGTTTGACATTGATCTAATTTAATTTAATAAATCAACCACTAATGTTCAACTCTTTTTTTTGGTATAGTTTTATATATAATAATAATGTGTTGTATCTTATTCAGTACAACTTTGTTAGTAATCTTAGACTTAAAAAATTAATAACATTTAACATTGATAAAGTTATTAAGCATGTAAGGTTGCTACATTTCTTGATATGATACTATAGTTTAGCTTTCTAATTAGTAAGCATAAATAAGAAATTTGATAACCAAAATTGGTAAGAATGTAAGGTTATTAAATTAGTTGAAAGTTATCTAAAAAAATTAGTTGAAAGTAGTATAATGTCCTTTTTAATGATCATTATAATTTTTTTTGGTAACCTTAAATAAGATCATTACCTTTTTGCTATGTTATTTTAGATCACATTGATCATTCATTAATTTGGTAGAGTTATAGCGAGATATCAATTTTAATTTTACTTCAACTTGCCAAAGATACGCATATATAGTATATAAATTATTTCTCTATCACCAAAAAAAAGGAAGGACATATGAATTAGTAACTAGGAACCAATTTTGTACACCTAATTTTATACTTCCTTATGTTGCATTAAGTTTAGTTATAAGTTATAACCTTATATGGAAATTTGACTAACAGGCTCGGGTATGTTTGGTTGAATTGTGAGATTTTGGAGAAATATGATAATCAAAATTACAAAAAATGTAATAAGAAATATGATAACCAAAATCACAAAAGATGCAAGGTTATTGAATTAGTGGATAGTACTATACCTCTTTTGTGATCATTATAGGTTTTTCGATAACTTTTGAGAAAAAATGGCAAATATTCACCGTTGATGAAAGTTTACTAATGTTATTAAAAAATAAGGATTGGTAAATACAATTTTAATAACTTTTATAGCATTTTTAGTAAATTTAAGTAATAAAATTTGTAACACTTTATTGATGATAAAAAGGTTACTAAAATTAATAAGGATGTAAGGTTCTTTCAATCTAGATAGTACTATAATGTTTTCCATAATCTTTTAAGTAATTAATCTTAGATAAGAAAATCAGTACTGTACGTATCTTTATAGTGTAAGGTCATTAAATTAGTTGATAGTACAATACATTTTTTATGATTATCATAGCTTTTTCGGTAACTTTTGAGGAAAAAAATGGTAAATCTTCACCATTGATGAAAGTTTACTAATGTTATTAAGAATGTAAGGATTGATAAATACAGTTTTAAAAACTTTTATAGCTTTTTAGTAGATTACTCAAGTAATTAAATTGGTAACTTTTATTCTTGATCATAAAAAGTTACTAAAATTAATAAGGATGTAACATGACTTTTTTTTGCTACAAAAGTACCAGAAAGTAAAAGAGATGGCAGTAACTACGGCCAACCCCGATCCGGTCTTCAATAAGGATGTAAGATGACTTGAATCTAAATAGTACTATAATGTTTTTCGGCAAAAAAAAATATTAAGAATGTAAGGATTGGTAAATACAATTTTAATAACTTTTTTTTAGCCTTTTTAGTAGATTACTTAAGTAATTAAATTGGTAACCTTCATTATTGATCATAAAAAGTTACTAAAATTAATAAGAATGTAAGATTATTTGAATCTAGATAGTACTATAATGTTTTCATAACTTTTATAACCTTTTAATTAAGTAATCTTAGATAAGAAACTTAATCAGTGACCAATATTATTAATAATGTAAGGTTATTAAAAATAGTACACTGTTAAATACCTTTTTGGAATTTGGATAACCAATACAAGTTTTTTAGTAATTTTAGGTAAGAGAATTGATAACTATCTTATTACTTAAGTTACTAAGGATTTAAGGTTACTTAATTTTTATTGATAGCATCGTAGCCTTTTAATAACCTCTAAAAGTTTTTTTGGGGGTTACTTATGTAAGAAAATTGGTATTAATTACTTATTAAAGATGTAAGATATCAACTAAGAATATAATTAAGGTTGTTAAATTTGTTGATAGCATCATGCCTCGATCCTAAAACGTCTTTTTTAGGCATCTAATAAAAAAACATGTCACTCGATAAGTCTTGGTCCGAAAACGTCTTTTTTATGCATCTAATAAAGAACATGTCACTTGATATTTGATTAATAATACTATCTATGTAACAACACTGGATTAATTCTAACTACATTTATCTAATTAAACATAAAAGTAATAATAAAATGCAATAGATGTAACATAAAATCAAGAAAAAATATTGTAAGTTTCTTTACAACTTTGCCTTAATTGATGTTAAAAAATTTCGAAAGGTTTAATTTGAGGTGAAAACGAATTAATTTTGTTTAAGAATATGAAATCCAAAAATAGAAGAAGAAAGAAAATCGAGCTTTCTATATTCCAAAAACGATACTTGCTGCATTCAATTAAAAATAAAAGTTGATTCTCATCCATTTCAAGAGCTTCATAGTTTGAAATTTTAGATAAGTTTGTTAAACCAATAAATTTTCCTACGTATCATGAATATTGGTGAGAAGTTCTTCAAAAAAGGGTTTAGAAGAGAAAGAAAATAAGATGAAAAGAGGAAGGAAACAACCTTAAAAATATTTATTATTCCCTCCCCATTATGGATTAATTAAGATTAAATGATTTTAATGAGATTTTTTTTGTACAAGTTAGAATATAGTAGTAGCATTCAAAACTTATTCGATAGCGAACATTATAGTTATTTTGATATAATCTTAAATAGTTTTAAGTAAGAAGATTCATAACCTTTTTTTTATATATAAAAAGTTACTAAAATCATCCAAGAGCGCAATTAGGTTTGTAGAGAGCATTATAGCTATTTTAATACCTTTTATAATTTTTTTAGTAATTTTAAATTACAAGATTACAAACTGAATTTGTTGATAGGACTATAGCTTCATTTTTTTTTTTTTTTTAAATCTTCGCAACATTTTTTTACTAATCTTAGATATGAAAATTATACTCCTCATTAAATTGATAAAAATGCTACTAAATTTTTAATTAAAGATGTTAGGTTACTAAATTACCTTATACTATAAAAATTTTTATAACCTTTATAACTTTTTTAACAACCTTAAAGAAGAACATTGGCAAATGCCATTATTGATAAAAGGCTACTAAAATTACTAACAGTATAAGGTTAATTACTGAATTTATTGATAACATTCAAAAACCTTTAATAACTTAAATAGCTTTTTAAAGAACATTTGATGAGGAAATTGATAATCTTATTCTTTTTTTTTTTTTTGCATCTGAGATCAATAACCTTCTTAATTGATTAATGTTTAACTTTCGTTCTTAATAGTTTTTTTAGTAAATTTAAATAAGAAAATCGATAACCTTCCTTCATTATTGAAGATAACCATAATTGTATAATGATTTAAGTTTTTTTTTGTTCGTTCAATGAGATTAATCATTTCAAATCTCTGTAAACTAAATGACCAGATTTTGATAATTAATTAATCAAAATTTATGAAAATGAAAAGTACGCATGTGTGAAATATATGATTTATCAATTATTAACATATATGCAACGTACGTGCTCTAACTAGTATTTGTATAATATGGAAAAGTCCTTCACGTAAGGTAGCTTTCGATATGCCAAACCATATTTCTCATCGATAGCTTAATTAATCTATTAATTTGACAAGGGTGATGATTTCTAAGCTAATTCACAACTGATAATAGAAAATGTCAAAATGAGAAAGACACAGATGAAAGAGATAGAAAAATGACGTTAATCGGGGAAAATGATTTTGTTTTAAAATGTGCAAGATATGAAATTTATTAAGAGAGAAGGGTACAAAAGAAGTCCACAAAAGAACAAGTTTACATCAGAACAAAAACAAGAATCTAATCTCAATTGCATTAGAACCGCTGAACAAAAAATTTAGGGTAAATTACGATTATACTAATGTAGCTTGGCCTAAAATGTCAATTACATACATACAATTAATTAAGTATTTTAAATGGGTAAAATCAACATGAATAAGGGCGTAGAGAACATATTTGCACTGGAGGAGCCTTGATAGCTAGTAATCCCCCATAATATAAAGGCCAATTTGTGTAAGGCCTACACAATTTGTCCAAATAAATTTACAGGAAGAACATACTGAATAATCACTTATTATATTAGACTCCCATGCTTAATATTCTAATTTACCAATCTATTTTATTAAAACATAAATTACCAATCAATGGGTTTTAATCCCACATAAAGGCTTAAAAACTTGTTCAAGTAAGGTTGTAAAATTTATGTGCGCCAAAAAAAAAAAAAAAAAAAACTTGCAACATAAAATTTGGCATGAAATCAGCTTGAGCATCTTCAAACATTGCTGATAATAAAGTTTGTAAGTTTGTGTTGTTTTGGAGCTCGCTGTTCTTTTCAAACAATTCCTTTGATGAGATTAAACTTATTGAATCTCTATGAAATGAAAGAAGATAGAGAAGTTTGAACCAACTGTAAATGACACGGTGTTTTTATTTTTCCTGAGAGACTGATTTTGTTCTTTTGTTATTTTCCCCTGTACTTTTTGTTGTCTGCTTTCTGTGCCGTTTTATAACAGTTGTTCTATAGATCTTGTGGAATTGAACAGCTCCCTGTTGGTAATAACGTTGTTTGATGATGCAAGTTAGTTCTTTGGTAAATAAAATTTCCCATATCCAAGAAAGCAAAAGATGATCTCAAAAGCAGAAGATGGAGATTGAGTGAACACAATAAAATAGGAGGAGGCCAACTTATATTACAAGGTGCGGGGTTGATAAATGATGAAAACATGCACTACACCAGATTTGGGTTTATACAACACTTTTATGTAAGCATTTAACAAGTGTTTTTAAAAGATGCTAAGGCAGCAGTGCTACAACACCTTTCGAGGTGATGTCAAATGCCTTAAGAGAAATCCAATTAGCTGCTCAATTACAAGTCAGCCTAAATTGATTGAAACTTGAAAGTTAAATGAAAGTGAAATAAAAAAAAATCAGTTTTAGTTCACAACAGAAGAAAAACAAAATCTCTTCGCCCAAATCGCAGCTCTCTTGTTAACCAAAGAGCTTCGATTTCTCCTTTCCATTTTTCATTTCCATCTCAGATTTATTTTTCATAGTTAATCTCAAGTCTCGATCATCTCAGATTCACCATTTCTCTCTCACTCCAAAATCAACTTTCTCATCGTTTCCCTTGCTCCAAACAACTTTCCCCAAATTAGGATCGTAAAGACCTTTAGTTCAACTTCAGTAATTCCTTCACTTCTTGCTTGGATTTTATTATTTCCATTGATTACTTCGCTCTCCTCCGCGAATTCGTACGTTTCTTCTCTTTAATTTCGTTTTCTTTTTCAAATCTATATTCAAATTTAAACTCGTTTCTTTCTTAAATCAAAGCGTTTTCTATTTATGTTTCCTATCGATTTTTCCTGCAATTGTTATTGTTATCTCGTTGACCTAGATTCAATTATTATAAAATCCTTGTTCGGCTTTGTTTCAGATGTTTGGTGCTTTAGTTTTCGTGATCGATTTCTTGTTCTGCTTCAATTCAATCGCGTTTTAGTTGTTTTTCTTTTGTATTTCGATGAAAATTGTTGATTTAATTTAAACTGTATTATTTTGTAAGTTATGTCTTGGATAATGATGTGATTGAAATATTTAGATAGGAAAAGCAATTAAGTGTTCATATGATGTTAGGAATGTCCATAGTACTATACGTTCTGCTGCTTTTTGATCAATTTGCAGGTATCTCAACTGTGAATCTATAATACATTGTCAATTTACAACTAAGTATCAATGAACTAGTTGGATTGGGAACCAACTTCTTCACTTTTAACTGCTGACATTTTCTTTAGTCTATTTGTTACTTCAAATTCCAACCTTTTTGTTGGAATCTCCATATATATGGTCTTTAAGTTTTGCAGGTATCAATGAGCTACTGAGGGGATTGAAACATCCCTGTTCTTAATTCTCTTATTTTACATTTTAGATTTCAATCTTTGTTGAAATCTTATATGCACTGTTGTTTTTTTGTCACGAATTTGTCTATTCCTTCAGAACATGAATAGAAAGTAATATGAAGAGTCTTTGTTTTCTTGTTCTAATATTGGTGGTTCACCGTTTAGTAATATGCATATTTGCGTATGTCAGAATCTTTTACCTATTCTCTACTCCAAAGCATTTCTACTGGTAAGGTACTTAGTACTGTTGTAGCAAAGACCTCATCAGATGTGGTCTGGTAAGAGTTCTAGTTATGATGTTAGTTTATAGTATTGTCAAAGAATGTTGTATAATTAGTCATGTTTTTGACTATGTCTCTAACTTTGATTTGCATTCAATTGTTTCAAAGAACTCGGTGAAAGTTCTGCATGTCCTGGAGCAATCTGGTCTTCAAGTCATAGGTTTTGTCACATAGGTGTATACTATAATTTTAGGGCTACAAACTGAACTGAGACTTGGCAAATTTAACCGTTCAAAGTTTTTCTCCTGGTAATGCTTGTCTAAATTTCTAACTTAGCAACTTAGATGCACTGGTTTCAGAATATGTGTTGCGTATGCATGTTCTGTAGCAAGTACTAGTTGCCTCTCTTTTTCCTCATCTTTTTACTTATTGAATCCTTTTACTTCAATGTGTATTGAAATAGTGCACTCTGATTTTCATTGTCTGGGTATTATTTAATGACTTTACCTATGTACAGGGTTTTGATGCAAACCAAAGACATGACAGAAAAAGTCAGAGGAGGGCAAGTGGTGATTAATGTCTCCAGTAAAAAAACTTTCAAAAGGTCTGAAGGATCTGCTCCAAAAGAAGCAGAGGCATTGCACCCTAAACAAAGTGCTCAAGATTCAGCCAAACAGTATGTTTAGGTTCCTTTTGACTAGGTTTCATATGATGTTGGTTTATTGATTGAGAAGAATATTACTTTTGTGGAACTCTGTAACAGTTTTAATGATTGAGTAATGCTTTTAATGAACCTCATGAAACTTTGTAACAGTGCCAGACATTGTGTTTTAATGATTGAAATGAACTATTACTCTTATGTTACTTGTATATTCGGGATAAAATGGGTTCATGGGCATTGGATGG
This sequence comes from Corchorus olitorius, assembly GCA_001974825.2. Classification (NCBI taxonomy): domain Eukaryota; kingdom Viridiplantae; phylum Streptophyta; class Magnoliopsida; order Malvales; family Malvaceae; genus Corchorus; species Corchorus olitorius. The sequence continues at coordinate 31,996 of AWUE01019148.1, forward strand.
CTTGTTGAAATGTAATCTAATTGAGATCTTAAAGAAATTTATAATTATTACATCAAAATAAGTTTTTTTTTTTAATTATCATTACCGTTTAGAAGCATTTAATTATTGACTTTAATTCATACCATTGTGTTTCTATAAATGACTTTTGGAAACACTTTTAATATGTTATCATTTACATGTTTTGGTCACATTTTTGAAATGTTTTCAAAAGGTGTGTGCGCTTCTATAAATGACCTTTAAAAGCACTTACAAAAAGTTGTATGTCATATAATTTAACAACACTTTGAAAGATGTTTTAAAAGGGTATCATAATTAATAACACTGTTCAAAGTAATGCTACATATATATATACTAGTAAAGACACATGCGTTGCACGTATGCTATAATTTATAAAACATAAAAATTAAAATAAAATAAATATAATAAATGACATATTTTTTATCGAAAATAAATGGCATATTAATTTATAATATAATGTGAAAAAAATAATTTTTATAAATCATATATAATAAAAATATTCAAATCTAAATGAATTATTAATATAATAAATAATATATGTTTAATAGTCTATGAAAACAAAGTTCTCATTGCTTATTTTTGTTGTTGATTTCCATGATAGTTGAAATGAACACAAAACATTGGAAGGAATTTGCAATTTTTATGATGGATTGAGGAATTGTTCTAAAGTGATATCTACTTCTTCCACTTGTTTTCTTATGATAAATTATTCATAATAAATAAATAAAAGTTACATAAAAACTTACCTAAATTAGTATATATGAGATTGTAATTATAGTTACATGTGTGTTAATAATTTGTAAATTATAAGAAATGAAATAACTAAATAAAAATAATAAATCGCATATTAATCTGTAATATATAACATAACAAATATATAATAATTTAATCTTTATAAATCATAAATATTAAAATAATCCAAATGAAATAAGTATAAGTATATAATAAATATATAAATTATGTTTAATAGTCTACGAAAATAAACTTATCATTATAATTCTTTTCCACTTTAATCTTTTTGTTGACAACATTTTTTATTTTCACCAAAGTTATGTCATCATCTTCATCATCAATTGTGACTAACTTGGCTTTTCTTGCAACTCATTTTTTCTTTTTGGTTTTTCATATGCTTGTCTTGGCAAATCATCCACCGAGCATAATTAAGTCTGCATCTACATTTCCATCTTTACTTCCATCAACCTTTTGCCTCTTCTTGAGCTTTCTCTTTTCCACGAAAATGTTGAGATGTGTCAACATTTTCTTCATCTTCAAATTTGTAATTTTGCAATTTCTTTGATTAACTCGGCATCTTAACCAAAATTATTAACTTTAAGAGAACAAAAATTTGTTGTAGATATCAGTGCTAGTTCCACACCTTTTATTCTATTATACTTTATAATTTCTTAATTATATCTATATTATAAATCTTAAACTTGTTAAAATAAAACAATTTACCAAAAGAAAAAAATCGATCGAAACAAAACTTTTAGGTAGTTTTCTATCCTTTTTATTCTCCCCTCTTTCCCGCTTCTCTAGCCTTCTAACTCTCTTTGTTGTAGATATCACCCATAGTTCTGAACCTTTTATTTTACTCTAAATTATTTATCAATATAATATGAGTTTAAATTATGATAGGATGATACTAAAAATAGGTCTTTTTTGCATTCCATTAAAATGATGCCACCTCATCTTAAAATTGTTAAAATAAGATAGTTTACCAAAAAGAAACAACCATTTGAACATAGGTATTGCTGACTCCAACCTTGCTGAACTTCTGGCGGTTGTTGAAGTTTTATCAATCATTATGGATGCTGTTGGTTTCCCATTGCCTAGAATTATTTTGGAAAGTGATTCTTCAAATGTTATCTCATGCATTACTGAATCTGATAGTAGGCCATGAAAGTTTAGTAATCTCTTTAATAGGTTGTAATATCATGAAAATAATTGTGGATTTAGAAATTTAAATTGTAAGGAAAGAACTAGAGAAAGAAAGGTTCCAATTCATTAAAAAGAAAAGCTTAGGAGTCAAATGGAAAAGTGGTAGAACATGGGGGACCTCTTAGCAATTTTGCCAACTAACTAAAATATAAGCCTAACTATCTTCTTCTTCTCCTACATTTTCCGTAAAAACATTCTCTTTTCTCCCAACTAAACACAAACTCTCTTTCTCCAATGATTTTTGAAACCTATACGAAACTTCACATGCAAATATGATAAATTGATCCTCTCACCATCCTCACTTTACTTTAACCCTTTGATTCGGATTTCCCAAGGCTTGGGCAGTGACTATGAGGTTCAAAATGAATGGGGTAAGTTGTGAATTGGTTGAGAAATATTGATTCTTTGATTTGGTTTCAACATGAATTTTAATTCATTCTTGTTATGGGCATGATTGAGGCTTAAATTTCAATATTGGAAAAGCTTTGGAACTTGGAAGTGAAAGGAGAAGAGCATTGGAGTTATTGGAAGCAAATTGATTTAGTGGGTAAGTTGATTTTGAATATTAAGGTTGAGTTTTGTTGAAATTGTTGATTAAAATATTGTTGTGATAATTGTTGGTTTCCTAACTGTTTTGGTTGTGAGTGCACCCCACCCTCTCGGGTTCTCTTTTGAGGGAGGCTCACTCATTGGGTACATTTGTGTACTCACCCCTCGAATTCTTGTTGTGGTTTCAGGGTAGTTAGGATTCAGTATCCCCTTGGCGTTCGAGTCGGTGGCGTAGACTGTTATCACTGCTCTTAGAGGTACTTCTCACTACATTAAGGGTCCCACTGGCATTGTCCCTGTTCATTGTTTCCTCGTGCCTTATTTCCTGATTACTAATTAACTATTTGGATTTGATTGGTTTTTGATTTATTAGAAAACTTATATTATTTCATTTTTTTTTTTACGATTATGCTTTTACTTTGATTTGAAAACTTCAGTATTTTAATCTTATACTTAATTCATGTTTTCTTAATTTTCGATCTGATATTGACGCTTCGTGTTGCTTTGGAATGCGTGACCGGCCGGCACGTGTTTCGAGGTGTCACGGCGGTTGTCCGTGCTCGACTTTTGGGTCGGGGCGTGACATAGGTTGTCTAACTTGTTAGAGATTATCATTCATGTTACTTTTGTTTATATTTTTAGGGAGGCAAATTTCTTTACAGACTCTTTAGCCAAGCTTGGTGTCTCAAGAATATCAAACTTGATTGCTTGGTTGTAACCTTCTCCTCTTTAATAAATTATTTATCCTTCAAAAAAATGAAAAAAAACTTTCAATTTACCGAAAAGAAAAACATAGCTTGAAACAAACTTTCAATAAATTTTCTTTTTGCCTTTTATTCTCCCCTCTTTCCCTCTTCTTCAGCCTTCTAGCTATTTTTTTTTGAATTTTCAATCTGTTTTATTTTTATTATTGCCATTATTTTTTTTAGGTAATTATTGCTGTCATTCTAATGTCACACTATATAGTATCTAATTTTAGTATTCACCATTTTAATCTTTCCAAAACAAATCTCACAACACAACCAGACATCCTTATCTGTAAATCAAATTTGTAAAATTTGTATACAAATTGGTTTGAGAAATAATGTTTTCCTATTCACCAATTTATAGTTCCTTCCTTTTTTGCGATCGAGAAATTGAATTTATATGCTATTGTGCATATTAACTAAAGATTAATGTGATTGAAGCTATTGAAGCAAAATAAGTAATGATCTATTGATATATTTCAAAGAAAAATTAAATTGAATTGAACTTTTTAATATATAATAATATAATACTAAATAAACTACATAAACTTAAACTTTTTAATATTAGCTACATAACTAATTTTTAATATTTGTTCTCACAATTCAATCAAACATACTCTTACCTTTATATAAATTATATTTGTATAAAATTGTAACTAAACTTAATGCAATAGTGAGGAACTATAAAAGTGGATATACAAATTGGATTAGATAAATAAAAAATTTCCTAATTACTAATCATATGTCCTTAACTTTTTTTACGGTGTAGAAATTAAATTTAATATGCTTACATATACATATTTTTTGACAGTTTTAAACCAAAGATAGAACTTGATTTGTCATTTTTAATCTACCAAGTTTTTTTGTGTATTAATTAATTAATGAAGGATTGATGTGATTTAAGCTTACATTAATGAAAATTAAAAAGTTGCACATGCACTATAATTAACGATGTCATCAAAAAAGAAAAAAGTTATACACGGTGAATATTGGCTGTCACATTGTTAGTTAGCAAATACAAAATTGTGAGGCATTCAATATAAATATCATTAGTTATTATTTAAATTTTGATATATTGATAATTTTTTTTAAAAAAAGACTAATTAGATTCACCAAAAAAAGACTAACTAAATATAATTGGTAAAAACAACCATCTTCTCTAACCTCCTCTTAGGCCCCTACCAAATATGCCGCTAATTTTCATGGCATCTATTTTTGTTTTCATTTTTGCCTCTTATTACAATTTACAGCTGTCACTCCCATGACTATGCCCACTATCTTTTTACTCTAATAATCAAACCCCAAATCTTATTTTCCTTCTTTTAATTTTTTTTTGGTCGATTTTCTTCTTTTAATTTAGAATTGAAGATCTTATATGGAGACTTCGATTTAAAGAGGAAAATGTCCTTTTTTTAACCTGAAAAGCTATATGTGTTTTTCTTTTTCTGTTCTTGAAGAGGCAATTAAGTTGAAGATTTTTTTTGGTCAAAAAGATAAGTATTTTTTTGCTACATATTAAGTCGAAGTATATGATTTTGTTTTTTATTTGTTTTTTTAGAAAAAATATTATATACTCAACTTTGAATTAGTCTAAATTATCTAAGAAAAAATGAAGAAAAAATACATACCATTAATAATAATTATTATTATAATAATAAGTTTAATAATTATAATACCACTAATAATAAGTTTAATAATTATTATAATAATAATAAGTCTAAATTAACGTGAAAAAATTGTTAGTATTATATTAGATTGGACTTTCGTGATATGGAAAGGAAAACGTAATTATATATATAACTAATAATAATTTTAATAATTATAATAATAAGTTGTTTAATATAAAAATAATTGTTATTATTTTAGACTTTTTTAATATGGAATAAAATCTGATTGGATAGATTACATATTAACCCTTAAAAATATAACTAAAATTTTAAAATTAAAAAGGCTATTTTAGATATTTCAGGTCAAGGTTTTTGAAGTTTAGACTTATATAATATATAGATATAGATATAAGTGTTTTTATAGAGAAAAGGCAACGGGGGCAGATAAAACACATTGAAAAGTGTTGCCTTTGCTCTTTAAAAACACTTGTACATTTTACAGCATAATGCAAGTGTTGTTAAAGGCCTTAATTGGTGTAGTGATGAAAACCATTATGAATGAAATATTACGCTGATATATGATTAAATAGCCAAAGCTCACGTACAAATGTTTAACATGCTATCTTTCTTGCAACTTGCAAACTTATTATTAGATGCTAATATATAGGAGTGTCAAGCCAGTTGAGGCTGCCAAAATGAACAATTGTTTTGAACCATTCAGATTCGGGTATTTCCAGAATTGTAAGCTCCTTGAACGTTCCCTGTTGTGGATCATAAAGAACAAGTAACCTGCATCGATACTCTAATAAGATCTCCCCACTTTTCAAACTACATATAACTTGAACAGATGTATCAGGGAAAACAATAGGATTTCGTGGAAATATAGATTCCTTCACTGCACGCGGAAAGTAAGTTCCAATGTTGAATTCCTTGATCCAAGACTCCTTCACACCATATTCCTTCATGACCCAAATCCCCAATTCTCTAGTTTGATAAGCAGAAAGTGACAAACAACCTCGTAGAATCATGAGATGATGATGAAAACAATAATCTATGTTGCAACAATCTGGTTTAGGTACATCCTGGAATTGCTCTGTTTCGAGGTCGAATGATACGAGTAAGCTAGCAAAGGAATATCTCTCATTATTATAAGGCCTAGAGATCCAATGAAGTCTTCCGTTGGCTATGACCTTTGAATTTGATGGTTGCCAAAAAAATCGGTGATTTATTGCTCCCACATTTCTCCAGGAACCGTTGCCTATAGTCAGAACATGAACTTTTGAACATAGTTCCGAAGGTGAGTCTCTTCTTCCCAGCAATTCTCTATAGACCAGCTTGTATTCTTTTGTGATTGGATGGAAACCGAATTCCAAGTGATCCACTTCCATCTTTGGTGGAGGATTAACGAGTTTCGGGAGCTCTATAGAAAGCTTGGTAAAGGGGTTGCAGATGTATATGGCTTGTGTTCTGTCATCGTGCATGCAGAGCAAACCATTGCATGAATCTATCAAAGACAACTGCATGACAGGACTAGGAGGCTTTTTGGAGATCAAATTTCCTTGGCTGTCATGAGACAAATCTGTAAAGAAAAGTTTTTCCCTGTCTGGCGAAAGGCTTTGTAAGATGAATGTTGGATTGTTGTCAGCCATGTGCGAAAAATGTTCACTAGCAAAGAGGGTATCTTGTATTAATCTTCGCCAGGCTCGGCAAACCAACTTTGATAGCATCAGAGATGTTATGGGGAGCCTGGATAGAATCCCAATGATAACCTCTTGGGGAAGACGCTCCACCATATTTGCTCTTTCTTTATAACTTTGCTCTTTTCCATAATCCACTCTCCATGGTTAACTATGTGTTAGATATAGAAGACAATTCATCATTTATTCTCAGTTTTGGCGTTTAAAACAAAGTTTCCTGTACATAATTTTCTACATATGAAATTGATTAACCCAAAAGATAGTGCCTAATTAAAAGTATTGTTGGTCTTGTCGATACAAGAAGACAAGCGATGAACAACTTGGACTTATAGGGGCGGCGGGGAGGGACATTAGAAATGGGCTACAAAGATTAGAGAGTCCTAGAGCCTCATAGGCCCAACAAACCGTCTCCAAAAGCTGTTTTTTCCCCATTAATATATATATATATATATATATATATATATTACCCACTTGTTTTTAATAATCTAAATTTCCACTAGTATAAGCCCAAAAAGAAGAAACGAAAAGTCCATGAAAGCTATTTATATCAAAATTTAGACCAAATTATATTGATATATTATGGAGGGTTTTAACTTTCACACTCTCAATCCAAGAGGTCAACCTCAGGTGATCAAAAAGATATGAGATACCCTAATTAGCTAAACCAAAAAAAAAAAAAATCAAAATTGATCATCCTCTTCAACCACGGTGCTAGTAAGATGTAATTCATCGACAATATGTTTCATTTTCTGAAGAAACTTTACCGCAGGTTGAATGTTCCTTTTAATGAAAGGTAAGAGAACTCTTGAGATTCATGATTCTGAATCGAGTTTTGTTTGCTTACAATTTGAGAAGCTTTTGTCAGGCATGATAAGAGGTTTGGGAAGAGGCTACGTATGGTAGCACTGATTCTGATGTGGAGGCAATTATGCCATGAAGAATTAGTTTGTCCTGCCGTAGCCAAAAGGTGTATTTAGGGTTTGGAACGGTTTTGCCATCTTTGGTCATTTCTTTGGGTGGTGCGGCATCAGTGCCAATAACAAATCCTACGAGTTCAAAACCTTGAAGAAGAACGTCCAATTGGGCACGCCAAGAAGGAATTTTTGGAAGTAAATTTCAATGGCAACTGAGCAGTGGTATTGATGGAGATGGGTTGGGGCGTGGTGGAGTTTACAGCATTGATGAGAAGAAAGAAAACCAGGATCAATCAAGCTTTAGCTTGGAGAAAGCCTGATACCATGTAGAGATTCAACGCCGGTTAAGGTTGGAAGCTTAATATGGAAAATGCGAGGAAAAACATATTTTCATTATACAGTACATGAGTTTAGATATAAATCAAATACATAAGGCTAGTGTAACAAATGTAACAAACTTTACAAATCAAATATTGAATTTAAGATTTGGTCACTTATCCCTTGCAATTTCTACTAGTATAAGCCCAAAAGGAAGAAATGAAAAGTCCATAAAAGCTATTTATATCAAGATATGTGAGAGGGATCAATCTCAGATAAAAAAGACATGGGATACCCTAATTAACTAAACCAAAAAAAAAAATCAAAATTGGTACACTGATGTACTAATAAACCCATGGCCAAGAGAGATATAATGTCTCTCCATTTAAAAAATTACAAGCAAAATTTCATGTTAATTACTCTAGTAATTAACATATATGTAGGGTGATCCGATCGAAAGAGATTAATGAGCCGTTTGGGGCAGGTGCGGCGGTACATGCCTTGGGGTTGATTGTGCCACTAAGTAGGGGTTTCACATTGGTACAACAAGATGTTGCAGGTCCATCAGGTCCTTTGTAGGTAAGGTCAATATTGGCAAGTTCCACATTGTCGCATGGATGACTGCTACTGCAAACAAGCTTCACAGCTTCTTTTGTAGAACAAGTGCCCTTGATGTTCTTGAAGCTAATTTTGCTGAGTTTAATTTTGGATGGCATCTGCAAATAAACAAAGATAAGACATTAATTATGGTTTAATTACAATCTTTTTCACTAGGAATTTGAGTATAGTTTG